>JBCJKH010025145.1:0-35782 GCA_039877255.1 Loriculus beryllinus | reverse complement strand
TTCCTCATTGCTGAAGATGTTTTGCCTGGGAGAGCCTGGCTGCAGGGGCTTGGCTGTAGCTCAGGAACAGCTTGAAGGGCACATGTTAGGTAGGCAGATGGAGCGGGTGATGGAGATGATCTGCTGAAGAAAGGGAAGTATGGAGTGAGAAGGGGAACGATAAAAGGGCAGCCATGTGGGCGACCCTGTGGGAGCAGAGGAGGGCAATAACTCATCTTGAAAGGAGCGAGGGGCCAGCAGCGAAATTGCCTGGAATAAGTGGCTGAGGCAGAAAAGGGCTGGTGGAATGATTAGGTCTGGCAGACCTGAGGTTGTTCTGTGTGTGTGTCTGCAGGGTTGCTGAATAACTTCTTGGTTAGTCTGCAGAGGCTGTCTAATCAATGGCCCCAGTGCTGGTCACAGCTCGGGATGCTCCAAGGTAACACTAACCTTGCCACAGAGCAGAGGGGTTTCACCAGAGGTCCCAGGAGCACTGCATCTTGACACGTGAATGCAGCCCCCAGCACGGGAGCCTTACAACAGACACTGCGTAATGGCCTGTTTTGAATTTGTATTTCATTTGCCTCCCATATGGGATCAGTTTTTCCCTTTATTTTTTTTAATATCGTTTTTCCTAGTCATAATAGTCAGCATTTCCCTGCCTTACACCCCACCCCCCCACCCCCCCCTTTCATTTTTCACAGCTGGCTTTGATTGGTTTCAGTCCCGCAGATGCTCCTTCGGACCAAGAAGAAGGGGCAAAGGTTCCCTTCCTTTTCAGTGTGAGGCAGACAGCCTTGCCGGAGGGGTGGGAGAGGCCGGCGTGCTCCCGGACTGGCCGACTCTTTGCTGTTGCCCCTGCCGGCCTCTTGTGCATCTGGTGAGGTTTGCCAAATTGCAAGATAATTTCTCTGCTGAAGGCCTGGAGAACATCATAAGTTGTTGATGGTGTGCATGCCCCTTCTCTTGCGCTGTGCAAAAACAACCGTGCTTGTGAGTGGAAGGGGTAGATCACCGAGTGGCTTGTGCTCACAGAGTGTGGGTACAAAGGGCCAGGGTGCCTCTGTGGTCTGCGGGGAGCACGCTGAGACTGACTCAGACTTCTGCGTCTGTGTGCTGTCAGGCTTATGGCAACTGCACCCCCTCGTATGTGACTGTGCCAGGTATGTGGTCCTCTGTACAGGGCATAGTTAACCTTGCAACTCTGTGTAGCGCACCACCAAAAAGAACTGGCAGATGCACCAGTGGAAAGCCCCCCAAGTGCTTGAATTGGCATGGGAAAAAATAATTATCCGATGGAGAAGCAGGCTTCCCTGCTTTTGAGGGCATGAGTTGAACACAAATCACGTGGCAGAAAGGAGAACTTCCTTCAGGCAATCTAATCCACAGTTGCCTGATGTGGGGTTTCCAGCAACTTCCTTCGAAGCAGCTTGTGCTGGTCACTGTCGGAGGTGGACAGTTGCGTCGACAGTCGCTCGGCCGATGTGTTATGGCTATTCCTGCATTCCAGGCACCATCCAAGAGAGTTGCACAAGACCAAAAGAAAGTAAATGTTTACAGGCACAACGCACATTTCAGCTTGTTACATGTTCCTGAGCAGTGAAAGAAATGAAACAATAATTAAAACAGGTCCCAAGTCTCAGTGTGTATCTTGGCTTGCAGTGCAGTCCTCTTGGAGTGCTGCCTCTGCCTCTCTCAGATCCCAGACTGAGCAGTACCACTGGGCCGTTGCATCCAGGTCAAGGTCTTTCCAGTTAATCCAAGTACATGGTCTTTCTGAGAACTGTGAAAGCCTTTTGGAGAGGTGGCTTTATAGCTTGTGATGGCTTTCGGTGCATGACATTTTCCTCTTGTATGGTAGCTGTCATGCAGCTTTCTCCCCAGCTGACTAGGAAGTGTTTGCCTTGGGTATCCCAAGTGTCAGTGTAGGGGAAATTATAGATGGGTTTATTCCCATGGGGGGAAGGTGGAGAAACTAGAAGAGCAGAAGAGAAGTGGAAATTTAAGCTGTTTCTTCCCTGAATTATCCCTTTTTAATGGTCTAATTTGTGTGTGTTCGGGAATTAGAGTGCAACAAAGCAGATGTAGTGAAGGGCTATGTCAGCGCACCTGACAGCTGGGCCAGGAAGCAAACATGAGTAGCTACCTCTGCTCTCCTGCTCTAAGCACAAGGTTGGTCACAGCACAGCTTGAAGGCTGGAATGTCTCCCTGCAGTAGCCAGGTGGATGGAGGACAGAAGAGGGCCGCTGCTCTGGCTGCTCTGCCCCTCTTTTTCCTAAGGAGAAAAGTGGAGGGCTGTGGTGGGGGAATTGTTTTGCATGAAAGAATGAAGGAATGGAGTAATAGGAAGAGAGTGGTGAGGCGACTGAAACACTCTCTCCTCAGAGGTGCTTTGTGGGTGAAGGTACCTCCTCCCAAGCTTTGAAGCTCTTGTAGCATTGTCTTGGCCTTTACACCGAGAATTGAAGCCACCCTGAAGGTTAGTCCTTGGCAAGGAGAAAGGCCTTTTTAGTAATGATCAGCCCACTGTGTGCATGGCACAGGAAGACAGACCTCAGTGTATTCATTACGCTGGTCTCAGATGTAAACTTAATACCCACTTACGAGCAATAGCCCTAGTTGCTGACTCACGCACATCGCTTTTCTCGATTGTCTAATTTGAGCAGTGAGCTGGCCAGATATTATTCATTTTACTTGAATTAATAACTGAGAAGCCTGCTGAAGGTATAAATGTCTAGGCTTCCTGTCTGAAACAGAGTGAAATCTAAAAAGCACACAGTAACTTGTGCAACACACTGTCTCTGAGAGCACACCTACAGCACTGGCAAGTGCCTGTGTTATCAGGTGAGACAAGTGTCCACAGCCACTGCTGAGTCTGTGAATTGGTTGGATTTGGTTTTTAGTTTGTAATATAAAGGATACTTTTCAGAGTTGGCAGCTAGGTGGTTTTAAGTGACAGAGTTATTTAAAGATCTTGTTGTTACAAAGAAATGCTAACTTTCCTATAAGGCAAGTTGCAACCTGCTTCTATGCAATATTTTGTTACAGCTGTTCTCTGTCCTTGGGAAAACCAGGTTTGATTGCGGACTTGGTAGAATATTCTGAAAGCAAATGATAATGTTTGAATAAAGTCAGGGGAGGAAAAAGTTGGCCAATGTGCTTGTCAGTCACATGAAAACTTATTTTGATTTAAGAATTTGATATTTGTGTTCCTTCTGCTCAAGAACAACTTGTCACCAGCTCCTCAAACTTTTTGTAGAGCTAAATATTCTTAATAACTTGGATAACAGCTATTGTTGAGGAAAACGCAAAAAACCTGAGCACTGTTACAAACACTTACTGCTGTAGAATGTGTAGGAAGTCTAGCCTGGGAGTTAGGGTCCCAAAACTAGTCCAATCACTGATGATGGGAAGTTGTTTTGTCCTCTCTTTTCCATTGAAGTTTCCATGGCTATAGTACACAGCAAAACAGATGGTCATGATGACATTTCTCTAGCTGAGAACTATGAAAAATCTTCCTGTAAAGATTATCTGCTTTGGTCTTCTTCGGGTAGTAAAGACTTGTGTTTGTAAAGCGGAAGAGCCAGCTTTTCAGAAGTAATTTTTTACAGAGTGCTTGACACAAAAGCCATAATTCTGGGATTCTGGTTCCCTTGTTAAGTCCTCAAGCTTTCAAATTCTTGGAGCTAATTTTCATTGACAATAGGAGCATTCCTTGAAAAATGCTGATGTAATGAAGTACGTGCTACTTGAGATTAAAAGATTTATTCAGTGACTCCTTTTTGAAACTTTTGCGAAGTGTCTTAACATTTTTATGTTTCTCCAACTGCCAACAAAATCACATTGCACCACACAGTTTGCAACATTAGTCAGATTTTGACATTGGCTCACACAAGAGGCAGTTTTCACAGTCAGGAATCATAAAATGTTACAGAAATTGACATTATTTGAGAACTAGACACAGTTCAGTGAAGCAGATGGACTTGCTAACAGTGACTTAGGAGGTCTGTAGCACAGCTGTGTTGACACGGATTATAGACAATCAAAATTGTATATAAAGTGCATGCCATAGTTTTAGTTTTAAGCATATTGCTAACATTTAATGAAGTGTGTAACCTTATATGGTTTATGTATTTTTGTACTGTAGCTGCAAGTTATGCTAAGGCCTTGACTAAACCTTCCCAGAAATCTCTATTGCTGTTTGTAATGCAGGCTCACAGACTGAGAGTGCCAATAAGCCTTTGATTGAATCTTGATTAATGTAAATATGTTAAGCCTGTAGGTGCCATTCCAGCCTAGGGAGCTTCTTATAGCTTTTAACCATGTCCATATCAGAGCTAGCGCCCCTTGCTTCAGGTGATTTCCAAAGACCAACTGGAGAGTGTTTGGACTCACTTGTGAAGGATAAAGGATAGAGACATTTCCTGAAGCCCCCAGCTGGCTTGTTTGCAACACCATTCCAATAAAAATTAAGCCCTCAGATACAAACTTAGGGAAGGAAGGAAGAAAACAGAATTCTGATATGTTTCACAACCATACTCTGATCCCAGGAGAAAGGTTGGGTAAGAAACGCTGTGATCTTTCTTACATGTCTGTCTTCAGAGTTTTCAGTTAGTTCTCTTTCATTAGTTAGGTCTCTGGGGTTAGGTGAACAAGTTGCTGGATTGCTTCAGTGTGTTGCTTTAACTAATCTGTTCCTCATCTAAACTAGCAGAGAAGGGATGCAGGAACAGAGCATGTGACCAAGCAGAAAATAGGATGTGTGATGAAGGGAGGAAAACGCGCAGTGTGTCACAGTGGGATCTAGATGGGTGAGATGGATCAAAGCACTGAGTTCTCCTGACTGGTGCATGGTAACATCTGGTACCTTAGTACCTCTTTTGTTGGCAGAACTTCCGGACTTCAGTTTGCCAAGAACATGTGCTGAACATGCTAGTCCCCATGTGGAATGGGACAGGCAATTCCAGTGTGGAGTCTAGCTTCTTTCAAAGAAATCTTTGTGTGAATAACCCTCCTGTTCTACATCACTGACAGTACTTGCTAGGAATTCTGCCACTGAGCAAGCAATAACTGCAAAGGCATGTGATGAGAAAAAAGAAACAACAAAAAGAAAACATCCTCAATGTTTTTTCTTATTCCTGTTATGGTAATGCTCTGCAGTGTCTTCTCTTTGTAGATGGCTTCTTCAAAGTAAAGGTAGTGGACATAATTCCGCTGGCTGGACCTATATGCAAAATGAATTAATTTTCTCTCCTCCCACACCGTTCTGTCTAGACTCCGTATGTTACAGATAACCACAAGGCTAGTAGTACTACTGCTATTAGGAGTTTGCCCTTATCATGAAGGAAAGGATTTTAATCTCTCATTTCTCGATTTTTACCTGTGGACAATTCCATGTTTTAATGTAGTGTCTTGTGAGGTCTTAATAACGAAATGCTTATTTCCAATCCACTCAAGCTTGCCCTTTCCCCAATATACTTCATGACTTTATTCAGTGAGCTTCATCGGAGTTTTCCATCTCCTCCTTTTGCCTGTTGGTTCTGTGTCTGAATACTCTCATGGTTCTTGGTACCTCCTTGGCTCAAGTATCTTTTCACAGCAACAACAGAGAAGAGGGGCTGATATCCTGGCTTGTGTTTCAGGCTGGCAGGCATTTGGCTCCTGCTGCAGCTCAGCTTTTAGTGGACCTCTTGTCCTCCTTGTCCACACTCTACACAGGGAAGCACTTTCCAAAGCCCCGTGCTGTTCTGCAGATGCCTGATCTTTTCCACCTCCTGTCTGCTCCAGGTGTTGTTTCAGTGTCCTCTGGTTTAGCATTCCCTGTGCCTTTCTCTGTGGCATATTTTGGATTTTCTATCATGTCAGCAGTGTCTGAGCATTCTCCATCTGCCACAAAGTTTGTGCTCGGCTAGCTGGCTGCTAACTGCTTTACCAGGGTGCTTCCCTCTGCTTTTTCTGGTGCCAGTCATGGTCTGCACCATTTTTAGGGGCTTAAGTCTCACTATTGAGGGTGGAACTAGATGATCTTTATGGTCTCTTCCAACCCAAACCACTCTATGAGATATTGCAAGCTGAGTGGTTTAAAGACCTGACTTCTTGATTTGCATGAATGGGCAGATCCTCAGGAAAGCCTTGTCTAAATCTCTGTTTTTCCAGAAGGCTTTTTTACCCTGTTTCCTCCCGTCTTCCCTTCTGTGTATCTTAGCTTTGTTTCAGCTATCCTATCACATGTTGTTCAGTGTTACTTGGGGGCCAGGAGTCAGGGAGAACCTACTTCACTGCTTGACTTCTCAAGAACTCCAGAATATGCCTGTGCAACATGAATCTCTGTATTTTTAATGGGGCCTGTCCAAGGTATGGTTTCCTATCGTCATCTGGCCTAACTGGGTTACTGTTACACCTACTGCTATAACAGTGCTGCAAACACTTGTAGACTGATGCCATTACTGCGTGATGACATTTCTCTGGCTGTCCAAATATTTCCTCTGACTTGTATTTTCTGTAACATTTTTTTTCTCCTGTTTTCTATGGCTTGCTGAACCTGTCTCTGCTTTCTTTTCCTTTTTTTCCCTATATTCCAGCTATTCTTGCAACACAGACAAAGAAGTGCACAGCTATCAAATAGTATTTGACTGTAACTACCTATCTGTTCTGTTGCAAATGTGAAAGTTCTCTTCACTTGCCTTTTCAAAACATAACTATATGAGCATAGAAAAAGTCATACTAAAAAAATAAGTGATCCAGTCAGCCTTTAAAACACTCGGGGCCTTGATTTGTGGTTCCTATAAAATTGCTCGTCTTCAGGCAGAGTTAAGAGATGAATTTTTGCCTTAAGTGGGAGAAGAAGTGAAAAATAGAGGAACCTTGTCTTCCCCCAACACGTGTTCTGGGGGTTACCAATGATGTCATACCTGCGCCTGTGCCCCATGGTCCCAGCTCTTTATTTTTAAGCAGGAATATTATTTCCTAATCTCAGTAAAACAATCCAGACAGTGCGCTGTGGTATAATTACTGTATCCTTCCCTTGGCTGCAGTTGCTGGGGTTCCGGCTCTGCACATTGGAGGACCACCTAGGTTGTTTTACACTTGCTTGGTTATGCTCTGCCAGTTCATCTGCTGTATCATCACAGAGACATCTTTTCACCATGCCTATGCAGGGTGATGTATTTGCCTGCTGATGCTAATGCAGGTGTGTCTGTTTTGGGGAGAGAAAAACAGGTATCAACAGCTTTAGACTGTTGCAGAGCTGCTGCTGCTGCAGCTGGGAAGGTATCTGATCATACTTGATCTTGCTTGGTCTAATAGCCTAGCAGAGTTTGCTCAGCATACACTAGTTCCTCCCAGATAATTGCTCCACGGAATAATGTAGGCCAGGCAACAGCGCTTTTGGAGCCCTCCTGTGCAATAATAGCATTGCAACCTGTACCATTAAGGGCACCATTAAGATTCCATTAAGGGATTATTCTTAATGAGTATCAGAGATGAGATTCATCTCTGGATCAGGTAGATTAGAATGGTAACTCACAAATTAGCAGAATATTGATGAACTGAATCATCCTGCATGTGATCTGTTCTCTGCCTTTTCTGCCTGTTCAGCATAACTTGAGAATTTGATCTGATCTCCTCTGTGGCCTGTAAAATCGTAATAAGAGCTGTAGTGACGGCTCTCTAATTAAAGTTGAATTGAATTTTGCACTTCAAGCATGACTTAAACATTTATTGCTCATGAAAAATTATACCATATCCTTCCCAATTTACGCCAAGCACTCTTTGAGTATCAAATGATATTTCTTTGAGATACTTCTTGTTGCTTTTGCAGATAGGAATTAAACAGGGATCTGCTAGGCAATCCATGCATAAAGGGACAAATTTTGAGTGAGTTTGCCTTAACTCACTAAGAACATGCATCTCTAAACCTCCTCTCACTGTGGTATCTGTCCACGTCCTGGATTTAATTCGAAGCTTGTTAATTGTGGTGGAAAGACTACTAGTTAACTTCACTACCTTTTGTTTAGGAATTCTTTTGCATTGTCCTTTTAGCATTCAGTTTTCCTTTGCTGAAAGTAATGAAAATATTGATGTGTAAGGATCTACTCCTATTTCCTAGATGAAGACCAACTTTTGTCTTCAGTTTAGATTAAAATTGCTGTGTGAATGTCTATACTCATTAGAAGTACACAATGGGAGACTGGAAAACCAAGCTGCTTGATTCAGAGATAGAGAATGATAAGGCTGGCAATAGACACAAATTCCAAAAAGGGAAATTTCTATTAGATATGATGAAAAAACCCAGACCAGAATCTTTGAGGATTGTGGAACACATGAATAAGGGCCCTGTGGGTGTTGTGGGATCGATATCCTTGGGCATATTCAGAACTTGAATTGACAAGCTCCAGAGCAACATGCACTGAGGTGGCCCTGCTTGAAGCAGGAAGTGGGACTAGATGATTTCCAGAGGTCCTTTGTGACTTCAAATAGTCTCTGATACCAAGGTGTCCCAATTTTTGAGGTGTCGGGGGAGAACGTAGGTGAGGCTCTTCCACGCTTCTTAGTATTTATCTTATTGGTGAAACTCAACTCTGTTTCTGTTCAGGTATCACCTTACCAGTGGGCAAGAATGAAAGGAACTTCCCTGGCAGGGCCAGGTCGACCTGGATGCACAGGAGAACCAGGTTACTAAAATACAGATTAATTGAGCATAGCTGACAAAATGCAGGGTTTGTCTGCAAACCTTGAAGTATAAATTTCTTCTCATTATTTTGGTTGTTTCACTTTATTCTCATTGTGTGCCTTTCTTGTATTTGGTCTCTCCTTAAAAAAAAAAAAAAAATCTTGTAAAATTTTCTAGTTATTTGGAAGGATTTTTTTATTTTATCTTTTTCTTTAAATAAAATAGTCTGCAGAATCTTCTCTCCTAGGCAAACAAACGTCTTCTTCAGAATTAAACATGCATACACAAGAAAATTCCATTGAAGGGGATAAAACCCCATACTTGTCTGGGGTATGGGCCTCTCTCCAGGAGCCAATCTGATATACATTATTATGTTATCCTTAGATGGTCTGCTGTTGTCTTTCTCCTCCTGAGCAATGTGCCAGCAAGCATATGTGTGCAAGTGGCTTAAACTTTATATTGAACTCTCTGCTGGCAAACAGTGTGGTCAAGTGGACTGTGGCTGAACAGTTGTGTAACCTCAGTCAAGTGACTCCATGTCTATCTTCCCTTTGCTGTCCTCGATCTGTTACACTGTGGATCCCTCAGCACCTCTACCCTGTATGATGCAGTACCCTGTGGAGATGTCCAAGGTAGCTCTGGTGCTTGTAGGGATGTAGTTGTGTCAGTGTGATACTGCAGGTGAGCCAAGTGTGGCTGGCTGGGCTTGGCCATGGGCCATGCTGCTGTGGCTTTTTTTCCTCTTCAGAATAATCTAGTCTGTCTATATGGGCCTCCATCACACTGGCTGGATGTCCCAAGTTGTTTGGAGTCAGCTCAGGGAATCTCTGTGAGGAAGTGTTGCTCCTGTGACCTGAGCATATGAATCCCTGGTGGCCAGAAGTTGATAGGCGATTCTCCTGGGCTGACTATTTCTCAGCTCAGCCTTCCAGGCTCATGCATGTGTTAGAGTTGGTGCACCTGGCTCGTCTTTGCCATATCTGCATAGCATAAGGCAACATTAGAAGAGAATGTCAATTCCGTTTACCCTCATGATAACCATAAATTGTGCTTGGACTTTCTCTGTATGCCTACCTTGAAAACTTTGGTTAAATCTGGAGCAGCTACTTTTATAGGATACAGGCAGCTACATAAAATAATGTGTGCAGTTCTGGTGTCCTCAACATAAGAAGGACATGGAGCAGCCTGGAGAAGAGAAAGTTGCATGAAGATCTCCTAGCAGCCTTCCAGTATCTGAAAGGGGCCTACAGGGGTGCTGGAGAGGGGCTGTTCATCAGGGACTGGAGTGATAGGATGGTGGGTAATGGGTTCAAACTTAAACAGGGGAAATTTAGATTAGATATATGGAAGTTCTTTACTGTGAGGGTGGTGAGGCACTGGAATGGGTTGCCCAAACAAGTGGTAAATGCTCCATCCCTGACAGTGTTCAAGGCCAAGTTGGACAGAGCCTTGGGTGACATGGTCTATGGTGAGGCATCCCTGCCCGTAACAGGAGAGTTGGAGCTAGATGATATTAAGGTCTTTTCCAACCCTAACTATTCTGTGATTCTATGTATTGATGGTTAGCGAAGATCAGCACCAAAGATGGTGGAATATTGCCAATTGATCCTAGTTGGACTTTTGGTAAAAAGCATATGTTAAATTGAGATTGGATGAAGCATAGTTACTGTTACCTAAAATCTTCTAAAAATTATTTCCATGATGTCCCTGCAAGATGATTAATAACAAGCAGGAGTGTTTAGTATTTTGTGTTGAGTCTGCTTCTTCATCAATGTAACTTAATGTAATGATGAAGTAACACCACAATCTTGCTGAGAGTATAGTCATGGTCTGTGTGCACTCAGGATGCTGTCTTTATACTAGAAACATGTCTACACCAGGGTATGCAACGTGCAGGGATCTTTCCAGTCCAGATCAAGCACAGATTTGCATTTGTCAAGAGGAAGTTCTTAAAGAACTCAGGTAAATCCATTTCTAATACTCTGCAGGTTAATTAAGAAGTGGTTCAGGCCAAGCTGACCCTGTTCGAATAGGTCTTTGCCCTGATGTAACTGAATCAATGTAAAAGTCTCCATTAAGTGATGCTGAAATTGATGGCTAGACCAGAATATGGGTGACCAGGTTTGAATTTGCCTGAAAAAACAATGGCGATAACAAAGCCCTGTGTGAAATCTCAAAGGTTTTTGACCATTCAGTTTTGTACCCGTACTGTTCTTTCATTGTGCCATGACTGAGGTTGGCTTTACTTTGGAGCAAGGGAGGTGGTTCAAATTTGTCTGTAATGTGTGTGCTGGGGCTGTGAGTTCTAGCATTCCGCATGAACAAGAACTGCCAGGCAAAGCTGAGAGCTGATTTGCCCAGTTCAGTGAGGACAGAGACAATCTGGGCAGGGGAGGTGACCATTCTTACTATGCCGGAAATGTGAGGGAAGAGCCCTCTGTGGCACAACTCCATCTGCTTTTACTTATTGTTCTCTTTCATATTCTATGGGGGTTTGGTTGCTGTTTGTTGTTTCTTGATGTCTAGACCTCCCTCTAGGCTTTGTAAGCACTGGAGACACCCCTCCCTCAGTGTTTGGAGGCACTTCTCTGCCTCCAGCTTTGACCATGGCATGCTCCATCTAGTGTGACTGGGGATGGAACCCACAGCACTACCAGGGATCAGCCTTTCATTCCTTTCCTAAGGGAACAGCCATGTTGTCTCCGCATTTCAGTATGTCTGGGAGAAGAAGTCACTACAAAACCAACAGGGAGGTGCAGCTTTGTCTTGTTCTGCATGATTATAGTCCAGTATAATGCTCTTCCACTTGGATTTCAAGGTTTTCACCCTACTCTCAAATCCAGTGAGTCACTTGTGGAAGCTGTGGGTTCCACATGTTTCATTATCATTGTTCTGGGGTTCAGGTCCCACTGAAACTGCTGGAGTGCTTTCCATCAATGGAAGCCTTTTCCACTGGCAGCAATAGGAGTTGAGTCAGGCATTTGAGTGCCAGAGCTAGTTAAGGGAGAGCTGGTGGGTGCTTCTGAGAAATAAGATTGTCTGCATACTTTGGTTTAGTGATGAAAGACCAATGAAAGGGTGGAGACATATTTGTAATGAGTGCTGAAGGTCTTCCCCAGACACCAGCTCCCTCATCTGGGATGAGGAGACCATCTAGGAATGAGGAAGTACTCACACATCACCAGAATCAGAGCTGAAATGTGAAAAGCAGCCTGTTTCCAATCAGTCTCACACGCACTCCATCTCAACTGCTCTCGCAGGATGCAGAGAGTGCCTTCCACTATGATATTTTTCGGGTGGGTTGTTGGAGGCAAAGGGTATCAATAGCTCTACTCTAGGTGAGCAGCGGCCAAAAGTTCTTGCTTACACTGTGGTCTCCACTGAGCCACCCTCAGTCTTGCAGTGTGCTTTCCTAAAGCATGTATTGATTAACTACTGGGTATTTTTGAGGTGGAGATTGTCCAATGACTGGGCTTAGAAAGGCAGGTGAGACTTTCAGTAGTCTTGTTGTGTCCTATCTCCTGATGAGTTTCTGTTTTATGATGGGCAACCCCAATTTGTTCAAAGCTCTCCTCGTGGGTGGGGTTTTCTTAAGCCTTTGATTGTTCCCATTGCTTTCTCTAGGCTGTTCCCAGTCAGTGCACATCTTTTCTGAAGTTTGCTGACATGAAACTAGATGGGAAGCTCTGGCTAAGGCATTGCCTTGCTGACCAGAACAGCAGGGTTACTCCATATGGTTTACAGGCTGGACTCATGTTTGTACAACCCAGGACATTTGTCCTTTGTTTGTAGCAGTGAGGTGTAGCTGACTCTTGTTCAGCTTGCAGTCCAACTTCCTCTGTAATTTTCTCAGGATTTGTGGACAGTTTTTCCCCATCCTTATCTGTACTGAATGGGATCCAGTACTTTTTCAGATGTTTTCCCCACTGCCAAGATCAGAATTCAGACCTGTCTTCAGGCAGTCCTTCCCAGCTACATAGCAGCTGTGTATTTTAATAGCATGCGACTTATCTACTGGCCCAGATTGTTAAAGAAAACTCTGAAGAAATCTGACTTACAACAAACCCCTGGGTTAATCCCCCCATTTTGACAGTGACCCATGGATAGAGTCCAAGTATTTCCCGTCACTTTTGCATCTGCTATGTGAAAGTTTATTTGAGACCATTTATTTGATGTCTTAAGAGGATGTTATGCATCTGAAGCTTTACAAGTCAAGGCATGTAACATCAGCATGTAACATCAACAGCCTCTCTGCTATCCATGTGGCCTGTCACAGAGAGAAATTAGCTTGGTTGGATGCAATTTATTTCTGATTAAATCCATATTAGCCCAAGAATTTACTTTGTTATCTTCTGTACTTACAAATAGTTTGTGGTATTTATTCATTATTTATATATGTTTCAGACTTCTTTTTCAGGAATTGTAGCTAACCTGACTTTTTCTCCTTCTGCAATTCCTAAGCTTACTTAATTTAGGGGATGAAGCTTGCTTTGCTCTCTCTGTTGTGCACTGTGGCCATACTTGACAAGAGATACATAGGTAATTAATTGCCAGTTGTTTCAGCCAGTTCTCTAAACCCTATGAGTCAGAGTTTGTCAGGTCCTGCTCCTCCTTCCCCATTTGAGGTTGAGGTACTACCTGTCTGCCATTGGTTTTAGCTGTGCTTCTTGCATCTGTTTATCCATAACTGCTACTAGAATTCTGTGTTTCAGCATCTGACTGGTGCCGCATGGGGACAAAGTTGCACAAGAAGTAGTAGCATAGAGATAGTGCAGTGCAGCTTCTTGTCATAGCCTGTATGTCAGGCAACAGTAACAGACTGAAAATCCTCTTTCGGAGCGAAGTGTATATAAACAGGGAGTTGCAGCCTCTTCTTCCAAGCTGGAATGCGGTAAGTAAACAAGGGAAATTCAGGTTGAAGGGAAAACCTGTAGTAGTAGCCTTTTAGCTGAAGGTGCTTACACGTGGTAGTGGCCTGGGAGTCTGAATAGGGCTCTTACACCACTCCAGAGAGGGAAGCTGAGGCCTGGGAGTCCAGACTGGAGGATAGACAAACAGAGGTGGCCCCAGTATCTCTTGGAGTAAAGAGGTCCTGGCTTTTCTGACACTTTCCCCAAGGAAAATACTGTCCCTGGTTTTGGTCTGCCTGGACACTTTTTTGATTGCTGCAGTGATCAGATGTCTTATCTAGCCTAGACATCTTGATCAGAGAGCCCATGGTGGGAAGGGGTTGTTAACCACTGGGGCAGCAAAGAGCACCTCCTTTGACTTGTCTTGCTGACTGAATTGGTCTGCAGTTCCCCATCTCCTTTGTTATCCAGGTCGTGGTACCTGGAGCCAGACCTTTATTCAAGAGGGAATATTTGCAGGACCAAAAACTGGATCTAAAAGAGGTGAAGAGACATCTGTAGGTCTCCAGGTCAGAAGATTGCCTAGGGGTTGCACTACACCCACTCTTTCAGGAGCTGGAATAACATATACCCGGGCAGGCTGTAAATCAGAATCCTGCACAGGCAGAGAGGACCCTACCATGTGTTGTCTGTAGGTGCAAGGACTTTTGGCCTCTTTCTTGTCTGCCTGCACTTTCTTACTGTCCTGGGTAGTTTGTGGTTTCCAGCTCTCCTCTTTGCCTCCACTGCCACATCCGAAAGCCATCACTACCTTTGCTGCAGCCAGGCAGAGAGGGCTCCAGAGGTGAGGTGTAGAGTGGCTTTTCTGGCTTTTACTAGCCCTTCTTGTGAGTTTGAAACCCATCCCCAATCTCAGTTCCAGTTTTTGGCCTGGCTGCAAAGCCCATTTGGGGGTGGGGGGGGTGGGGGGTGGGGGGGCAGAAATGTAGTTGTTGCAAGCTCTGGGCCTGATAAGACAAATAAAAAGATAGCAATTTAGCTAAAAACTGAATAGAAAACAACTCAGTCCTCTGATTAATTTTGTTCTGGGAATCCCCATAGTCTTAGGTTTCTATACCTGGCCTTGTTCCCACTTCATCCTCCCTCTCTGAAGAGCCTTTTTGTCCTTAATTGCAACTATAAATAAATCATCATAGCCAGAAGTAGTATTTTTCCAAGTCTACAATTCCAGTGTCCAAACTCTTCAGTTTCCAGGAATTCACTTCACCTTACCCAGAACTTGGGACAAAGAAGTGAAAACTGCATTCAGCCTCTATAGTGCTAGCTCCAGGCTTGAGAAGTTTTCCTCCAGGTATTTATGTGCTAGATCCAGATCTAACCTGCAAAATAGAGGGAAGACTGGTGCATCAGCAAGCCGCCTGTCTCCCTGGACCATCTGTTCCCAAACCGCTCCTAGGCAGCCCCATGTGTTCAAGTCTCTCTGCACCTCATCCCTGTGAGTCTATCCTCAGGAAGAAAACAAACATTGACCATAGGGGGCAGATCACAGCAAATGAGCTGAGCTGAGGAGGACTTTGACCTTCTGCCACCTGTGTCTGAGCACATGGGCTCCTGATAAATTTAGTTGCTCACCCACTGTTAATTAAGCTGATAATGGGGAAAGCAGTGACACAGAGAGAAGGTGCAGTCACAGCCCGGGTGCAAAAATCTCCAGGTGGCCTTGGTTATGTCCTGAGTAGCTCATGCTGGTCTGTGCTGCTCTTGTTATCTGCACTGGCTCAAGTGATTCAAGATTTGTAAGTGAACTCTTCACTTGGCAGTGCAAGATGCTCTGCGCTGTTGCAGAAGTCAGCCAACTTCAAGGAGCTTGTTCCAGAGGGGACAAACCACCCTACGTTGGGACTGAGTGAAAAAAGGGTTTTGTTGGAGCTCATAGTACAGTCTTTCTGTGCATGGAAGTCAATTAAGAGATCTAGGACCTGCTCTTGCAATGCTGCTGGTGCTCTGCTCCTGGCTTAGTTGTGCCCATCACAGAGGAGAATGGAGGGTATGTACTGTGGGCCAGACACAGCCCAGCTGTGTTGGGATCTGGGGAAGGGACCAAAACCTCATTTAGATATCTCCAGGATATAGAATAAGCTGGATACTGGTCATAAAGTTGTAACATGCTTTCTTTTTTGCTGGTGAAATACTTCATTGACTCATGAAATTTGCCTGCTTGTGCAAGTAAGTCTTTAAGTAAAGGGGGGAGCAAACTGGGAATGAAAACTGCTTTGTAAGGGTAGCATATTAGTCTTTGTTTCAGCCTAATTCCCTCATTGTCACAGAAACATGTGTGATGGTGGTAGTCATCCTTGTGGATTGTCCTCTTGTTCTCCAAAGATCATTAAACACAATTACAGGAAAAGAGATCTTTGTTTCTGAGCAATTCAGCTTTTATATAAGTGTTCCACATTTTCTTCAAAATGCTTTACCAATTGCAGCTAATTTTAACTGTTTGGTTAGAATGACTATAAGCCAGCCCTTTTCTGCTTACTGATTCCCATTTGTTTTCATGGGAATCAAATATCTGGATCCTTAAGCTACCTCTAAATATGCCAGCTTCAGATCACATTTGTTTCATATGGCTTTCTCACTGCTTAGTGTCTCACGGTGAAAAACCTCCCATTTTGGACAGTGATGGTAAATTCCTAGGGGCCTCTGTGAGGGCTGAATTTCACATGTCTAAATGCAAAGAGGGTTTGTATTAATGAAACGAATCTTCTTTCCCCAGCTCTGCTGCTGGTCTCCTGCTTGTTTGTAGATGAGTAGTTGCCTTTCTCATGGAGGGGCTGGCCTGTGTGTGAAGGGGAGTGGGACTGCCTTTCTCTGCAAAGGGGTTTTCAGGGCCAAGGAGGAGATGTGTTTGGGGAAGAACTGGAGTTGGTGGCACAATAAAGGGAAAAAGTTTTACAGCCAGTGGCTGAGGGAGGCATGGTTGAGGCAGGGACTGGATGAGCAGAGTCAGCAGCAGCTGAGGTCTAGCTTGGATTTGGCCCTGCAGCTTACATATGTCAAGACCTGTGTTTGTTTGTAAAGTACCTTTTGGATCAACAGGGTTTTAGTGATGGTAGTATTGTCCAACAAAGGCCTCTATTTAGAAGATGTGGGCTTTCTGAGCTGGTAGAGGCTATGAAAAAATAATAGTGAAAAGGTATTAAAAAACCTTGTAAGGAAAAGTGAGGCAGGGCAGAACTGGTTGGAAAGTGGAAAATATTTCCCATGATGAATTACAAATGAAAAGAAACGTGTTCCTGTACTTTGAAATTTCTGCAGCATTTTTTTTTTTCCCCATCAGAAATGCTAAAATCTAAGAGAAATCAAGTTAAAAAGAAATAAATAAGATCTTAAGCAGCTCCTCCCTCCAGGAAATGAGCTCCTCCATCTCCATTTTCTAAGAAAATATGTATTTAGAAAATAAACCGGTTTTCTGTTTGAAAATAAAACAAACTATCAAATATAAAAGGTTGACCAGCTCTAGGAAAGTCTGGTCTTGCGCTTAATGCACTGATTTTGGACTGAGAGACCTGGGTTTAATTTCCACTTCTGCTACAAACTTTTCCTGCATGACCTTGGGCTAATCCTTTAATCTTGCTTTGCCTCTGTTCCTCATCTGTCAGATGAGGCTATGACTTCCCCACCTCACAGTGGTGTTATGAGAGTAAACACATCCTCCGTGCCCTGCGCCTCACCTTCCAGTCTGCTCCTCTCCTGGGGCAGGGGGAAGGGAAGGGTATGATCTGCCCTTTGGGAGCCACTGGCTTTACTCCCTTCATGGCCATTGATAGACTGGTGAAGGCAAGGCTGAGTATGACGCCCTGCAGGTTCTAAGTGTCCCTGGGGAGCAAGGAACAAGGGAAGAGAAATGCTAAGCAGGTGTGAAATGTAGGAAGGAGAGATTTGTCGTCTGCCTTGTTTTATTTTTGTTTTGGTTTTGTGTTTGGGTTTTTTTTTCCCCATAAATTTTCCCAGTGTTTTTTTCCACCCCTCAGCCCAGCACTCACGAAGCATCCATAGTGCTCTAATGGCACAAGAACCAGCCCCATTTAGGGCTGGCTGCTTCCTGAATTAGTCTACATTTGCAGCAATTACCTTCTTTCCTTTCTAGCCAAATGTTCCTCTGAGCCTGAGGCCCAGCTAATTTTTTCTTTCTGTCAGCTCTGGTTGTGCTGGGCGGCCCTCCCTTCCATAAGGGAAATATAGAGATGCCATTCAGGCACCTCTAATCCCGCTTTCACTGCTGCACTCATTAAAACATTCCTTTATTTATTTTAATTTTATTCTCTCCTCCCCACCACCTTTTCTAAACAACCGCTTGTATTATGCTTTTAATTGCCTTTAGATTTCCCTTGTGGAACTTCTCCGGCGTCCACATAGCCGTAGGCAGAGCGTGCAGTGCTGGGATCCTTGCACATGGTCTGTGGGCTCACTATTGACTCAGTGGCATGCTGTGAATGAGTCAAAGATCCGTGGGGATCGCCGGGGGTGGACAAAAGGGCGTGAGGATCGAAAGCAGGGGTGGACAAGAAGGAAAAGCCAGTGAGACAAACATGCTCCACTCTCCCTGTGTGTCAGCGCAGCATCTTCCCTCAGAGCAAGGAGAATAGCTGGAGCTGAACACTGGAAAGCCCTGCCATGGTTGGGATCCTGCATCATGGCTGTGTGAGCACGAGCCATAATATGGCCACATACAGGCATGACTTCATCTGTTTCCATAAGATTGCTTTCTCCCTCTCCCTGTCTTTGGCTGGTAATTGAGAAACTCATGAGCTCACCTCCTAGGAGCGGGAAATGAGAACCGCAAGAGGAAACGAGCTGGAAAGTATACACGGGGCCGGAAAAAAAATATAGATTAGGTCGAGGGGCGGACAGGGGGGAGTCAGAGATTGATGAGAAGAAAAGGGATTCCTCTTGTGTGGAGCCATTGCCCTGCAGGGCTTGGAGCACCTACCTTTGCACTGCAGGCGAGGGCAGGGCTAGGGCAGCCCTGCTGACATCTGTGTAACTATGCTTTAGCCTGGAAGGGAGCCCCTGGGCACACAGGTCCGTGAGCCAGGGTGAAAGGAGAGTGTAAATATTATGGTGGTGTCTAATCTGCAGTTTCTTGATGAAAGCACATCCCGTTTCTTCTTCTGAGTGCAGCTTATGGGACCTGCTGGTGAGGAGGGGCATAGCTCAGGTGTAAATGGAAGCAGAGGATGAATCCACCCAGGATGTGGGGCTTTCAACGGCTTGGGGTGGGGTGGGAGAGGTAGAAAGAGTGATGGATTAAGTGGAGTTATCATCTGAGGTCTCCCCTGGGCTGGCAGATCTCATGGTGATGGCTGCTGTTTGGTCTGGCCTTGGATCATGCTCATAGGTAGGTAAACAGCACCTATTGCCAGCCCCCCATCTCTCTTCCTTGTCTCTGTTTTTACCTGAAGCAACCTTTCAGATGAGGAGAAAGAGAATGCTTCTGAAGGCAGACTATTCTGGTTGGCTTCCACCTGGTTGCTTGGTGCTTTGTGGCTTTTGAAATGGAGATGTGTGACAGGTGTTTTGATGTGATCAGTTTGCTGAGGACAGCCTTGTTCCTGCAGTACCTTAAGTTTCTTCCCTGGCACTCACTTTTCTCTTTCGCTATGTGTCCTCTGCTTGTTTCTTCTCCTTATTTTAAGGATGTCTGAAGTCTTTTCCCACTGCTGCTTTTGAGGTGCAGTTTGGGACCAGCTGTCTTCCTTGAATAGTGTTAGCTTTTGAACCTGAAGGCCTCATTCTTTAGCTGATAGGTACTGATATGATGTCGCCTATCTGTTAGTTGTCGCCCAAACACAAATTATTGCAGCCAAAACACAGCAGAAGGAAAAGAGGGATGTACAAATGAACGGTGCTAATTACCTCCAGAAAACTGGGCTGTTGGGAGCACTACATGCAGGTGAGTGCACGTGAGTGCAGCTGAGGGATGGAGGGAGCTAATTAACCAACTTCAGAACCTGCGGAGAGTTTGCAGTATGTCCTTTTGGTGCAGAGGGCTGCTGCTATTCACACAAGGTAGTCTGAGAGGCTTCAAGCTTTGCAAATTAGCTCTCTATTCTGATCTTGATTTCAAAGTCTAAATGAAGACAGGTCAGGATTTAGCACCAGCTGTCCTTGGCGTGTGTATCCGTGTTTCTTGACCTGTTTCACCTCTGTATGGTGATCAAGGCTTTTTTTATTCAATTTTTTAAAGTATTTTAATGGAACCCCTGGCTGAAGGGAAGCCTGTGCAACGTGTTAGGGCTTAGAAGGTCTATGCTGGCACAAGTGGGTGCCCCATATACGTTATATGCTATTTATGTTTCCACTGCATTTTTTTTCCCTTCTCTTCACCTTTCTTTCTTTCTTTTTTTTTTTTTTTCACAGTTTTTCCTAAGTGAAACACTAATGCAGTAATGTTCAAACCCACAATGTTTGAATGGCCTCTAAATTAGGCAAAACAAGCTTGCCCAACCCTAGTCGAACAGACTGGGCTCATTTTCTAGTTCATACACCCTCTGTTCATTTTGCCCTAATAAATGCATTTCTGTCCTGGTCTAGGAGCACTGGGGACCTTGGAAAGTTTGACATTAGCAGAAGAGGGGTAGGTGACTAGGGGAGAGGAAGAGAGACTGGATCAGTATCTGGATGCCTAATAAGGAAGGCCGTATACCCCAAACAGGTGCTGCATGTCCGAAATGCAGTAGGAACCAAGTTCTTTGGATGTCACTCTTGGTTTTCAAGAGTTTCTTTTTCACTGGAGAAACCCAGAAGGTACTGAAACTGCTTCTAATAAGCAGCAGAGCAGTTTGGTGTGTTTCCAAGAACTTACTGAAAATGGGTTGGATTTGACCCAATTATGGGTCTCAGAGCACAAGTCTAGTTTGCATTGGACCTGATTACTTTTATTCGTAATGTAGAGCATCTAAACACCAGCAAACTTGTTCCCTGCCGTGCACACCACTCTTCCTGTAAGGACTGAATGGTTTTTGTTAAGTGGAGTTTCTTGGGATTCTGAAAAGGAAGGAAGTATATGGACTGCTGTTACTTCCCCTAAATACGGGCACAACTGTAATAAGGCTTGCAACTGTGGCTTGCAGCCATGTCTGATCTTAAAAGCGGCTAATTTCCCTGACAAAGCTTGGCATCCCTGTCCCTGTGTGTGTACGTAAACTGACCTATGGATGCCAGTAGAGCTTTTTTCATCTGCTGTTCTGCTTCCTGCAGATTGCTTGGAGTTTGGGAAGGCCTGTGGCCCAGGCCTTGCAGTCCTCTTTCCTGCTGTTAACTTGGGAGTGAGCCATGAAAAAGACAAATTATTCTGGCACTGAGAGTTCCCTTCTGACTGACATCTATCCCAGGGCAAGAACAGGCTATGCATCTGGCATGTTACAGAAGTGCCGTGAGTTCACGTATACACCAACTGACCTGACTGTATAGTGTATTTAATCCCATTCCAGAGCCACAGGAGGGCTGTGGTACGCACCAGTTTTCTGCCATGGGGAGAAATCATATGCTTCACCTAACCCAAAGGGTTCAGCCCTGATAACAAGTGTTTTTTAGGGCGCAGATGCTTTAATTTTAGATTTCCAATGATCTAGGAAGGAAACTAAAGGGCTCTGTCTCCCTCGGAGCTATTAACACTAGTCAGATATTGCTGTACAGCTTTTTATCCAGTGGTGACTTGTTTGTGGGGCTCTTGCTGGAGGCAGTATGTTGGTGTGTTCTCAAAGCTGGTAATGGAAAGTAGTTCCACTCTGGAGCAGTTTAATCCTGTGGCCTTCCCAGCAAGCAAACATGGCTTTAGAGTAGGACACAGACCTGTGGTGTAGTCACTACTTGGTGTTACCAGGTCTAGACTGATGATGAACCTATTTGCCTCTGTCTAGGCTCATAGTGAACACCCAACCTTCTCTGTGCAGCACACCAAATGATAGCATGGCCTAAGATAAATATTTATTTCTGCCTTCTGTGCCTGTTCACCTTGCCTTTCTACTTCCAGGCTGTAAAGTATGAATCAGAACCTGTTTGCCTGGCATTTTAAGTCTTTGCTTTTCTAACCAAAGTCTCAATACCTTTGCTTTTGCCTTGCTTTCCTCCTCACTCCAGCCTGGCACGTCTCCTTGTTTCTTGTCAGGCCCTTTGCCTGGAAAAAGCAGGCACACCTGCCCTCAGCTGCGTTGGCCAATCTGGTATTTTAATTTCTTTTTCATTGCCCCATTGCACGCGTGTTTATCACCTTTGCAGCTGAGGTCAAGGAATTTCCATGTCGTACTTGGAGAGAGGGTTTCCCCTTCACAGTCTCTGCCTCAACCAGGCTCTGGTTCATGTAGAAATAGCTTGGCTGCTCTTGGAAGTAGGTCTGTGTGAAATAATATTGTCTCTTTGAGGTCAGGAGAAAAAAATGTCCTTTTATACAGTCATGCCTACACTCTTAAAAAGAATTCCACAAAGCTTGGTCTGTTCCCCCCCTCACACTCTCCTCCCACCCTACCTTTTTCCTAAAACACTGGAGAATTCAGCCTTGGAGTCTGACGGCACCGAGCATACAGCATGTACTGTGCCTTTTGAAACGCTGGCTGCACATAAAAGCCCTGCTTAACACTGGACTCTATTGCTTTATTATGTTGTGTGCACGGTTTGTTGTTGTTGGGGTTTCCCACTGGCAGACCAGTGGTGAGGAAGGAGGGCAGGTAGGATTAGGAATAGGAGGTGTGGAGAAGAGCAGCTTGGGCAATGAATGTTATGTGCTGTGGGTTGCTGTGCTGGGGCTCCCACTTCCCATACTGGGAGGGGTACCTGGGAGCAGTTTGCTGTCTAAGGTTTTACAAGTAGCCATGAGATTATCTGGGGGAATTTGCATCGTTGTTGTTGGGTTTTCTTCTAGTTGTGATGATCTGTACTTCCTGGGAGAAGGGTAGGTGGAGGTGAACACATGGGAATGAAAGGTAGGAAAAAGGTCCCACTGTCGCTGGACAAAAGGGCAAGTTGGATATGGGGTGCTGGCGTTTGGAGCGTTGTATGGCAGTGCTGAATGAGGCAGCTCTGTCATGGCTTGGTTGCTCTATCTAAAGCCAGCTGCGGTTGTAAACATTCACCTATGGCCAGCATCCACCATCCTTCCTTTTATCCAGAGGACTGGCATACATGCTCAGACACAGCTTAGCAGCATTGTAATTTCCCCTTTGTCATATGGAGAATGAAGAAGAAAACCCCACAAAACACCTCTCTGACCTCTTTCCAGATTGTTACAAGTTTTTTATCTCCCATTTTCTCTTCCAGGTGGCCTTTTCTCCTTCATCCTCTCTCTGCAGTTCCACCAGTATCAGGTTCCTCCCTGGCTTTCTTCATTGCCTGTGATTACCCTTATGTCTTTTCCTAGCCCCAGGAGTTCAGTGGCTGCCCAGGCACATGAGGCAGCAGGCATGTATGTATCTCATACATTTCATTCATTCAATCTTGTATGATAGCAGTGCAGGGAGAGAAGGAGTAACCCTCTCTTGATACTGGCTTAATTCAGCCTGGCACCTTGTGTCAGCAAACCCCATGCTTTAACTAGGCAATCTGCAAAAAGTTGGCAAGCTTTTTTTTTCCTGTTGTAATGATATTTTTTGGGTGTTTTAGGTGGCCACTTTTTCCTTAGTATAAGAAAAGACAAATGGGAAAACCTTCACTTTCTCACTCATCATTTTACGCACTTCTAGTGCAAGCTATTTTGAACTATTTGGACCTTAATCTCTCCTCCTGATGACCCTGGAAACCTTTCTGTGCCCTTAATGATTTTTTGGCATCCTTCTCTAGCCTCCATTCCTGCTATCCCTGCTATGAAACAGGGCGAGCAGACTTCAGCTCGCTTCTGAAAGCGTGAACGCGTCATTGATTTATGTGGTGGCATTTATAACATTTTTGGTATTGTTCTTTAACCTATTCAACCTAACATTTTTTTGTTCTTTCATTTTTTTGATGGCCTCTATGCGTGGAGCAGATGTTTTCATTGAGCTGTCCGCAGTGACGCCTGGATCTTTTTCCTGAGTGGTTACAGTTAATTTAAAACCCATCAGTGTATTACCTCAGCAATCCCTTGATGTCACTGGTTAGAAGATCCCAGCTGGCTGCTGCTCTTAATTCTATTGCCTGTCTGTTTCCTATTATTTTTTGTTATGCTTACGTTTACTTGCATGCTGTGCCAGTTTTTAAAGCAAGGTGGGCAGTCATTTACAAGGGGCTAATGCAAGCTCTCAAATTCTTCTGTTCATGTACATAAAAGTAATGTTGTGTTTTCACAGAATGAAAATGCTTTTCCCATAGCAGATACTACTGAGTAATGCCAGTACAAGAAAACAAAGAATGATGGGCATGTGTTTGCACATGCCCATCTTCGAAAGCTCGCCTCACTTGCAACAGAGAAATGTGGATCCCTGCATGAAAGAGCAGCCTGTATAGCATGTCCTTCTGGATCGTGCCAACGAGCAGCTCATGCTGGGCAGCCCTGAATATTTGGCGCTACTCTCACGTAAAATTGTGTGGCTTCAATGAACTAACAAGGAAGGGGAGGAATTCTGGATGCTCAGCAGGTTGAAATCCATCGACACAGGCTTAGGCAATATAACGGTGCTCTTTGAGGTCTCTGCCTATGTGTGTTTTCATTGTGTATCTGTTGCATGGTTTTGGAGACCTTTAAAACATGACACGATACTTTCCGATGTGTGAGATAACCTAAATAATGCACTGAGTCCTACGGTGCTAAAAGCAGAACACCGAGGGGGGTTCTGTGGTCTGCCGTGGTCTCCAGTGAAGTCACGTAGCCTGGAATAGGGCATGCAGGGACATTGCACCAAGTTTACATTAGAAAGCTCCGTCCTGGAAGCCAGTGCAATTTCAGTCCTGACTCCCAAAAGAGCAGTAGTAAACTGGTGTTAATGGGAGATGGGAGGCTGCAGGAAGGAGCCAAGTGCTGTAATTCTGCTTACTGATTGGGAACTTTATGAATTCCACTCTTGCTTCGAACAGCTTTGCAAACAACCTTTGGCAACATTTTACCTCTTGTTTTGGAAGCCATGTACCTCAGCTTACTGTGCCACTGAGTGCAGAGTTGCAGGAAGATGAGATGGTTTACACAGGAAAACAGAAAGACAGGTACAGTCTGGCCAGTTTCTTACTGTGAGGAAGATAAAACCAGGCTAATTTTGCTGAACTGTGATTCAGTTCAATCCAGAGATTCCAATACTATGTAGTAAATATTATAAGCTCCTTTGAGGTAGGAAGAAAACCCCTGTGATTCAAACACACGGGAAGGAAGTGCCCAGCAAGAGACAGAGGTAAAGTTGCCAGTAATGATGGATGAAGAAATCCCAGTTGGGTACTGCTGAGCAGGACGTAAGAGCCAAAGAGATGAATGGCCCTCGGTGACCAGGCTCTACTAAAGTCTGTGCGATGTGGGTAAGAACAAAAGCCAGCCACACTTGGCTCTGTGACACAGGGAGGGAATGATGACGCACTGTTGTCTCACTCTGCATTGCTCCTGGGAGGGTGGTGGATGGTGTTCTCAAAGGATGAAGCTGCAGTTGAGACTTCAGTTCCTGAAAGGAAAACTCAGCTGGTCCCTCCCTGCAAAGGGCAGGCAGCTTGTCTGGCTGCATTGGTGCAGCTCATGCCAAAAAAAGTAATTGTGAGCAGTGTGCTACGCCCATTCACCTCCATGGAGAACTGCTCCCATTAGTCTTAAGGTAGAGAAAGAGCAACATATCTGATAAACCAGTGTGCAGGAGAGATGGGCTGAGTGCATAATCCCAAAGAAATGCTGGTGTTGCCGCTGACATTTTGAATGTAATGAGGCTAAGCAGCCTGGGAACAGAAGCAGATGCAGAGGCTTTTTGTAAACACTTCAGTCCTTGATGTGCTCCAGCATGTTGCTGGTGACCATGGCAAGTTTTGCTGATTCATAAGAGCAACCCAGAAGAGTGGGAAATGCTTTCCCAACGCACTTAAATGCTGGTAAACTTGACAAGTGTGTCTGTGGTGAATGCAGTGAGGACATACAGAAACCCACTGCCTGAGCCAGGTCTTGGGTGCCAAAAAGCTGGAAATGGAAGTGAGGGAATACTCCTGCTTCAAAGGGTATAGGATTACAAGGAAGGGGTAAAAGAGGCCAAGGTTTTCTGAAGTATTACTGATGTGGTAAGAATGTCACTGAAGAGCTATGTGTTACAGAGGTTGAAATACCCTGGTTATCTTCAATGAAGGAACAAGAGTGACTCTGCCCAACAGGGTAAAGATGGGGGAAGCCTGACTGTCAGCAAAGAGTACAGGATTGGTCAGAAGAAATCCACTTGCTTTTCTTTTACAATCACATTTCCAACTTTTTCACTGCTCAAGGACAACTAGGATGAGGCAGCAGTGGCTGAGCAAGCCAGGCTGTCTGTCAATGGGGACAGGGGAGGAACAGGTATGCAATAAGGCCAATTGTACATGGGAAGATAAAAGTGTGGAAACCTGGAGGCAGTGTTGCATGTAACTGCACTGAAGGAAATAAATTGACTTCTCTGTTGAAAAAAAGGCCTATAGCAGACCAAGCAAACCTATGTAAGAGATGTCAGACCAGCCCTGGCAGCGAGGAGGTTGAAATATGTGGACTCAGAAAGCAGCTGAAACGCTCACGCAGTCCTAGAGTGTGTGATGGGAAGCACTCTCCTCACTTCCAGTCTTTAGCCTCTATTGTTACTGGAATAAACTGATAGTCCTTTATCAGCTTCCTTTTCCCATAGACATAGCTGATTTTGCTGGAGCAGTTCTTTTGTAGATATTGCTCTACCACAGCACGGTTTCCAGTTCCCTCTATTAAAACACAGGCTCATTTCTCTGTGAATCAGCTCTTTGCTAACTTATTTGTAAACCGTAAGAGAGCAGAATATTCCTAGTGCAGAGCCAGACTCCTCATGCAGTCGTCTGGTTGATGACCAAATTCAGAGGTTATTTCTTTCTACAGAAACTGATCTCTGTGGCACCCTGGTGTTTATTGCTGGGTTTGTTGGTTTTTTTTTTGCTGGGGAGCTGCTTGCTGGTCTGTTTGGGGTTGGCAGCAGCCATTTTCAGCCTGCCTCAGGAAGGTAACATAATGGAAGGCTTGCTGCACTACTGATTGTCACAATTTGCCTCTTCAGTATTTCTTTGTGAGCCCAAATCCACAGGAACCTCTTTTCCTTCCACACCTTTGTCTGCCTACTTGGTAGGAGCTCTCAACCCCGGAACTCTGTGTGTGTGTGTACTTAGTAAATGAGGACTTAGAGATGCAATACCACAGGGAACGATGTGAACCAGGAATGTACTGAAGCCAGAGGCATTGTAACCTAGAGCTGCTCTGAACAATGTGGAAGAAATGCTGTCAAAGCCGTGTCTGTGTGAGCTATTATATCCCCAGCTAGCCCCCCTCCAAAAGTTTGCTCAGCATGCTGACTTTCCAGGAGCTTTCTTAGTGCTTGGAACAAGTTAGCTATCTCCTGCCAGAATTGAGAGAGGAACACGACTGGCTGACAAATACCATATGTTCCAGGCTGGCCAAAGGAAACCTAATTGTATTTTGTTTAGCTTGTCTACTTAACTGGGTTTCTCTAACAAGACTCAGTTAGCTGGGTTTGGTTTATGATTTCTCTCTCTCCTCCCCCCACCCCTTGTCCCCAAATAAATGGGTCCATTCCCTTCTATACAGGAACTGTCCTGGGGCAGTTCTATATTTTGCCCTGAAAATGTGGGACACAGCCTTCTGCCACTTCCCTAATGGAAGAAATCAGTTGAGAGCCAAGTAAAGGGAAAGGCAGTTGCCAACAGGAGTGATCAGCTATTGCAGGGCTAAAATCTTATTCTAAGCAAGGAACATCCAGTTCTGAGAATGCAATAGAAATGCTTATGCTGACCAAAAGATTCTCCCACTTTTATTGGTTGTTAATGTATCAAAATGGGAAAAGTGTGTGTTTGTAATCGGGGAGTGGGAGCACAGAACTGTGGATGTCTAATCTAAATGTAGATTTGCTGTCTTTAAAGTGGCTTAAAATTAAGAGCTAAATCAGGCTGTAGAAGCTAAAGACTGATCTGTGTTCTGAGACCACTGGGGCAGAGTAATGTCCCTGAGGGGTACAGATCATAGTTTGCAAAAGTTGGGGTTGGGCTGATGCTGAGCAAGGTTCAGTTCCTGGAGACACTGAGCCCTGAATAGAGCTAGACCAGACTTGTTCTCTCTTGTTCCCTCTATTCCACTACACTACATCATTTGAAGTTGGTCAGTTCTCCCTGATGTGTTTCATTGACTCTAGCCAGCCTAAATATTTAGGAGGAGGCACCATCTTATATTGCATGATTGTGCAGCATCTAGCCAAACCTCCACTTGATGAGGTAGAGGGGAGATTGCTGGACACCGTCATGTTGCAGAGCTCTGGCTTTACTAGGTAAGCTTTGGCTCACCTAGGACAGGATCTAGCTGGAAACCTCATACCCAGTCGTCTCCTTCAGGTTGTTGGAGCATGTAGACATGTTCTCCCCAGTTTACTGGACAGCCTCAGCAGTAGTGCTAACAGGGATGTGCAGCAAGATTTGCATCAGATAGGAAAGAGTTGTAAGTGATAAGTGTATGCTGTTTTGGCAGGCAAGCAGAAAAGTGTGGGGGCCTTCATTTGTAGCTGAGCAGAAGAGGGGAAATGGAGCTAAAAAGCAACTGCCACTTTAAATAGATATTCCTCCCCATCTCCTATTTATCTCATGCCTTCCTGTTTACAGCGTCATTTCCCACAGCTCCCATTCTGCTCATTTAGATGTGAGGTCAAGCTAAGGTCTGCCCCATTTCTGAGCACCAAATCAGTGCAAGTGTCTCCATCTGATGCCACCCAGGAGATAACGGGCTATTGGCCACTTTCCCCTCCATTAGCTGTGTGCTGTCATGCCACAGCAAAGTGATGGCATATCCCAGGTTTAATGGAAGACAGAAGTTGGCACAGTTGTTGACTTGTTCCTCTGAACAAGTCCCCTGCCGTATTGTGTCCTTTCACTTCTGACACATTTGTTTATCCACAGGCTGCCCTGTTGTTCTGCCATGTGCTTTGCTGCCCACACATGCACACTCAGCTGCGTGCTCAGCGACCCACCTATCTAGATATTCATACATGCTGAATCACCCTTCAATGTACACTCATAGCTACGCTAGCAGATGGACTCTTGTGAGCCAGACTGAAGTTCCCTTTCAATCTGCTGCCCCTGTATCCTCAAGACAGGGGATGTTCTTCCCTCCTGGACGAAACATAGGCCTTTGTAGTGTGTTTGCTAAACCACCTATTTGCACTCAGGACCACGGGGGAAAGCTGGTGGTGTCTCGAGCCATGTGGAGAGAAAGGATGAATTTTGGCATCTTGTTTCTCCAACCTATCCATGCTTTAAGATCTGCTCTTGAAGGATGCCAGCATGCTTAACTCTAGTGCCTCCTTTTGCTGGGATGAAAGATTGTCTCATTGCCATTTCATGTCTGAATTTCCAGTATCCTCCCTTGGCCTGGTTCCCCAGTCTATAATCCTAAGCTTGTGATGACCACCATGAGAAATTTCAAGGCTAAGCCCTTGCTGGAGGCTATCTGTCCCACACACGTGCTAGGACCATGCACAGTCCCGCTGGTGCTACGATGTGCGTATGTTGGATAAGATGATCTTCAAAACATTCAAAACGAATGTCCCTTCTGACCACCCCATTCACTGTGCAGCATGTTAGCTCCCTTTCCCTCCCTCCTGATTCCTCTACCCACGTTGGACCATTTAAGAGCTAATGAAGGCCAGATGCATGTTCTGCAAATGTAGGATAACTGCATTTCAAAGTCGATGCTGGCTCAATGCCTTCTTGTCCTTCAAATCCTCAGTACAACTAATAACAACCAGAGGCAACCCTCCTCCGTCTGAGGTAGAGCCCACCTCAGCAATGACGTCCCTGTGACCACAAAGGATTTCTCAGGGACCTGGAGGGGGACCAGCTTTTGGCTGTGGAGACCCAGGATCTGGTTTCATCTCTCACCAGCATTGGCGGGATGAACTCATTGTGATTGAGCTGTCCAACAGGGAGGTGGCGGACTAGGCCAGTGCTAGATTTCTAAGGGAGAAGGAAGGAATTCGGTGTATTTTGGTGCATGTAAAACTAAGGGATGGATCATACTAGTGGAAGCTGTCCATGCATTGAGATAACAGAGCAGATGTGCTGCATAATTATTGCAGCCTTGTGCTACAAAGTCTCTCCTGAACTTGCTCTCCAGGCAAGGATGGGTCAAGGCAAGATGAAATGTTCTTTTTCAGACTCGGATCTGACCTGCTAGAATGCTGTTGCCACATCAGCTGTACCTCTTTGCTGCACAAGCAGAGATTTTCTTCTCATTGAGTGTCTCTTAGCCATTCCTGCTGGCTTGTTGCAAGGCTGTTCTTTGTCCATCTTCATGCAAACACATGGTGTATGCTGGGGGTTGTCTATCTTAATGTGGATGTCTCTGTGCAAGTGTATGTGAGAGAGTATTAAAAAGAGGGGGATTTCTACAGCTTGCAAAACTGGTTTTATTGCTTCTTGGAGGGAGAAAGCCCATACACCAAGTATTTAGGCATAAAAATCATCAAATTTATTTGTGGAACAACACAAGGTTTTGCACACAACTGTTACTCAGTGTTGACCCTTGGCAGGAGGCTGGAGGTTGGTGGGCATAGATAACATGCAACAAGGTGTGGTGCTGCATGACTTCATTCACCACAGCTCTGCCATTAGCATGCACAAATAATTGGACCATTACCTTGTTCTATGTTAATGACCCTAATTTGAGTCTGTAGTGATTTATGGGAAGGCTCTGTGGCTACTTGCTGCAACTCATGACAGATATTTCCATCACCCATCAGTCTCTGGCTTTCTGGGACTTGCACAGCTCCCTAGTAGTGGATGGGATTTCTGCAGAAAAAACCCTTATCCCAAAACAAGCCGAAACTTCTTACATATTCAGCACAGAACCTTCTCTCTCTTTCCCTTCTCTCCCCATCCCCTTCAAACATACCTGTGGGTAGAGGTAGTGTTATTGGAGCAGCCTGTTTGACTGCTATAATTTTTTCCACTCAGATCCATTGACTTCTATTTCATGTTTTTGTTGGATCAACACCTTTTGAGAGCAGTTAAAGCTGCTTGTATTTGAATAGTTAGAGACAGTGTGTCACCCTGCTATCTTTTCTTGGTTTCACCTCTAGAAGGCAGTGATGATATGTCTATATACAGTCACTCAACTGAAATATGTCTCTATGTCCCTCTCAGTGGGGGTCCTTTATCTGTAAGCCTCTGTATAGTGCCAAATGTGCCCAGAAGTAAAATAACGTTATTTTAGCGTGTATTTAGGGCAAATGTATAAGAGAGGTAGGAATCGCCATTTTTCTAAGTCCTTTTCTCATCTGAGAGAAGAATTTTTGCTGCTCTGATGACAAAAACAAAGGAAGGTCATTGTTCAAAATGTGGGTTGTTTTGAGATATTGTTCTCCCTTTTTCTCACTTTTTTCTTTATGACAGTCTGGCAAAAACACTCCAACAAAAACCCAGAGATAAGAGAAGGGCAAAAAGTAAAAAGATCTACTGTGCAGGGCTAAGAGCCCTGATGCTTCCTACTAAACCCACACTCTTATTTTGAGCCCCAAAGGTGGTACTGAGCCTGCAGTTCCTCCCTCTCAGGGTCTCTCAATTTCCAAGGAGTCTGCCCTCCAGTCCCCTGTTGCTATATCCATCATTGGCTGGCTTGCGAAAGAGCAATCTAGGGACACACAAGAGCTGACTGAGCAGTAATACATTAACAGAGGGGATGAAGGTAGGACTCTGGATGCAGATTTTCTCATTAAGACCATTACTTGGGGTTCTTTTTGGATTCTGTTGAGCTGTTGTTTTTCATGAGATCTCCAGGACTGAAGAATTTTAAAAGCAATTGGCATATAGATAGGATTACACCCTCTGCTGTATGGTAAGAATTCATTTAGTTTGCCCAGAAATAAAGTACCTATAGAAAAATACATAGAATCTGAGGTGTGAAAAGGAAATAGAACCAGATCCAGTGTGGTGGGAACAATCATTTCATGCTTCTGAACATTTGCAACTCTTGTTGAATATCATCGTGAAGCTTGTGATGTTTGTGTATTTTGTTTGAGACTTGTGGTCTTTATTTGAGCTCCTGGAATCAAGAGGGTGAATGAGATTCTCAGCTTTCTATTTATTTTTTTTTTTTTTTAACTAGCATTTCCAGTTCTCTTGATCCTAGAAGAAAACAACTTCACTTGAAAATATGAAGCCTCAAGGGTCCAAATGAGAAAACAAACGAAAAATACTCCAAATACTTTTGGGTTGGTTAAGTCTTATTATTTTGAAGCCTATATCATTCTGCTCTGGGGCCACACACAACATTTCTGAAAGCTGGCAGCACTCATGCTTTTTATCCAAGGGGTTTTACGAAGTGTGTGAAAGTTAGCAGCTATAGTGAGTGTGGGTGTGCAGAGGTGACATTGCGAGCAGCACCTCACAGGCCTGTGGGCTCCTTGTGCATGGCAGCATGCAGTCCCTGCCTTGTCAAGTTCATGAACTAGTCATGGTAAGCAAGGGTGTCTGAAGTGTTGTTTTCCCCTCTCCTGTTTTCAGTTATCCGCCTATAAGGAGGCAGTAAGAGAACTGCCCGTGACGCTAAGGAGAGAGGTAGGAATGTAAATCCAGTTTGCTGCAGTTAGTTATGTGGTCCACTGACAAAGCAGTGTTGTGGTTGTGGGGAGAGAGAGGAAGGTGCTGAACAACAGGATGGTGCCTTGTTGTGCCCTGGGAGGGATGAGGGGATGAACATTGTGCAGGGCAGAGCAAGGGCAAGAATAGCTCCTGCAAACAGAGAAAAACAGGGGCTGTGCAGTGCCAATCGCAAACACTCCTCCTCACCACAGTGGTTGCTGTTGTTGTTGTTTCTGCTTTTAAAACAATATGCAAGGAACCATCCAATATCCTAGGGCTTTTGTTTATCTAGATTTTAATGAGGAAAAAAAAAAAGAAGAGGAGAAGAAGAAATGAGAGGGGAAACACATGCATTCCTTCCAGTCGAAAAGTCATGAGTTTTGATTCAGTCTAATTACACAAGTGATATTTTTATAACCTCTGTGAAGTCTCCTTGCTTTCTTGGTGTGTCTCCATTGTTTATGTGAGAGTGGCCAGGTAGCCAAGGCAAAGTAGTGCTGCAAGAAAAGTTCCCTTGGCTTTGGGATATGCTGCACTCTCTTTTTGGCTTCATAAACAAGCCTGTTTTCCTGGTTTTAGACCTCTCTTGGGTTCTTTTGTTGCCTCTTCCTCTGAACCAGGGTTACTCATATTCTGCCCAGCCCTGGGCCATGTTGACAGCTTCATAGCATCCCTTAAATATGAACAAAGTAGCACATAATATGGCCAGATCTACAGTAAATTGAGTCACTGCTGCTCTCGTGTATCTCCTTGTTTGCCATGATGAAACATAGCCCGTGTGGACCCCTCCCCTGGCTGGTAAGCAAAGCTCCAGCCCAGCCGTGGTTTTCCCAGTGCATGCATGCAGATTCCTTGTGTAGGCAGGGCTAGGCTATTTGGGAGAGTGTGGGGTGGAGGGAAGGTGAGAGGTGGATGAAAGCCAAATGTGTGCTCTATGGTGGCATATCTATCTAAGCAGCAAGGATGTAATCAAAAGGTAGTGTCCAGTTTCTGCTCTATCCATCCTGAGCATGCATTTGAAATGCACAGTATCCTAGTTTGCAGAGTAGCCAGATGAGTCCTTTATACAGAGACCACCATCAGGAGGTGAAGGAAGAGAACATCTGCCTCAGGATTTCTGGGCTGTTATGTGTCTGTGCCCCCTCTGCCTATCTGCTTGGGAATGTGGAATTTTTTGCGGCAGGACACATCCATGGTGTGTGCCTCTTCTGTGGGATACAAGAGCAGTGCTGCTCTTTAGAAAGGAGGTGTGCGGTTCACTGGTCAGTTATATCGTATCAGAAAGGAAGATCCCTCTTTAGCTTCAGCTGGCATTCAAAGTATTCTGCAGCCAAATGCAACTGGTACACCCTGCTTAGTCTTACAGGAGCATATGCACTTCTTGGTCTGGTTGAAAACTGGCCTCCCTACAATTTTCGCAGGTGATGTCTGGGCTTCATATATGTCTCTCTGTGCTCCTATTAATTGTGATTGCTAGTTCTTTTCGACTCATTTTACACTATATTGACTCAGCCAAAATCCTGAAGCAGTGATTTTTTCACAGGTTTGTCAGGCCAGGTCTTGAGCCTGACACCTGTTGCATAAACACTCTTCCAAACTTGTGCCATTAGTCCCATGGATATGCAGCCTTTTTAGGGCAGCCTGGGTTCTTAGTGCTAGAACCCACATGCAGTATGATTATGCGCCCTCTCTTCTCCATTTATGTTTGCCTTTGCAGACTGCAAGGCATTTGAAGAATGCTTCAAAAACTGGCCTTGGTTTTGGTTGTTCAGTTACTAATATAATACCAGTACTAAATCTCAGATGCTTGTTTCCTCGTGCTTGTTGCTTTTGAGATATCACCCGTTACCTTGTTACAAAAGACCTCTCTCAGAGATCTAGCCTTGTTTAGTTCTTCCCTCAAGTATTTGAGCACCATGGTCACTTTAATGGTGGGCTTCTTAGACCTCACTGTTACTGTAGCCACCATGCTGCTGAGATTTGGAGAATCTGGACTCTCTAAATGGACTATTTTTATACATGGGTCTGCATGGTTGCTCTGATAACACTACTATACACCAACTTCACAGCAAGCCTCTCTGCCCCTTCTATCCCTCATGAAAAAATGAAGCCGAAGTCTCAGCTGGTGAATGATTAGCACTGGTCTCTTTCAAGGAGGCTGTCAGCTCCAGCCTAACATTGCAAGCTCTTCCACATCTACTGATGTCACTCCTTGTTTTCATGATGGGCTGCCATCCATACATTGCATGTTTGGAACAAACGGTACTAACTCTCCTCTTGGGTGGTGACTTGGATGATGTGGAAATAAGTGGATCTTCTCCAAGTGTAATTTTTCAGGGGACTGCCTGAAGAACGACCTGCAGCTTTTAAAAGAGGTATGGGGAGCAGTGGTGGGTGGGCTCAGGAAAGAGAGGAATGCAAAGAAGAGAGATGAAAATAGATGGGTAAAACTTCAAAGTTGGCGCTTGGATTCCTAGGCTTGGATGTGAGTTGAAGGCATGTATGAAGGAAGGCAAAGACTTACTCAGGAATATGGGAGAAGGAGATGATTCACCTGGGAGAGGGAGTGCTCACCTTGAGGAGCCCACAAATAGGACGATTTGAGACAGGCCATGGCGGGAAGAGATGGCAAGATGGTATGAGGTGAGAGGAGCCAAATTCAGTGTTCTTTTAAGCAGAGAATGCTCTGCTGACATAACTTCAGGCAAGTACCAGCAAAAACATCTGGACTGGATCTTGAACAGTATAAATCTGCTTGGGGGCCATTGACTTCAGTGGTGCCACGCCGATTTATGCACGTGAAAGGTTTGGCCCTCTTCTTTCAGTTCTCCCTGCTTTTGGGGTCCTGGGGAGCTTTCCGGCTGAATTTGTAGGGGTCAATGCAGAGGGTTTCCTGGTAAATGAGAAAAACACCATCCTTCAATCCCACTTCATCTGCCTGGGATTTCCGACCGAAAGGCACTGACTAATTCCATCTGGCAGGCTGACCATGCTTCAAAGACTGCAAATCCTGAGACTTTTAACTTACAAACAAAACCATGCATTAAAAAAAAAAAAAAAAAAAAAAAGATGGAGTTAAAAAAAAAAAAAAGAAGAAAAAGACATCTGTCCCTAGGGACAATCTCTGTGAAATCCAAAACAAGGTCTCCGTGCCTGCCCTGGTGCTCTGGCTGACGCCAGTGTTTTTTTCTGTCCCTTTTAAAGCTGAGGTGGAGCGTTCCCGACTCCTCCAGTTGACACCTCTGGCTCTCTTATTCCCCTCGGTGAGTTGGGGGGGACTGAGGAGGCTGGAAGGGAAAGGCCAGAGCAGAGGAGGAAAGAAATGCCTGGTATTGATCCACCAAGGCTGGCCAGACTGCAAGAAATTCCGGTTTGTGAAAAATGTTGTGGTTTAGAGCATTTGTTTTTGTTCCACAGTAGGATGAAACCAAGACTTTCTGGAAGGGGGGGGGGGGGGGGGGGGAAGAGGAAAAAGAAGAAAAATGATTTTTTTTTTTTTGGCTGTTT
>JBCJKH010025143.1:0-10501 GCA_039877255.1 Loriculus beryllinus | reverse complement strand
ACCTCCCCTGTTTAAGTTTTAACCCGTTACCCCTTGTCCTGTCACTACAGTCCCTAATGAAGAGTCCCTCCCCAGCAACCCTATAGGCCCCAGCTCTTTTGTTGTTGTTAATTACACACACATCCCATACCAACTTGAGCTCTACAACTGACAAACGTTATTTCTCTTTTTAGTGTAATTGGTATCTCCAATCTAATCCTTTATTTGTGATCTTGATTTTCAATAGCAGAGAACACAAACATTTTTTTGCTTACACTCCAAAGTATAAACAATAGTAATCTCAAAGTGTACAGAGGGCAAATGAACTGCAACAGTGGCATTTAGTCTCTTCCACACATTTGTAAGAATGCAGTGCACTCAGTACTTTCAAACTGCCAGACTACTAGGAACACTTAAAACATTTTACAAAGAAAGAATAGAAAATTAATAACATCCTGGAAGTTAAATACTCTTAACAGAAATTGCTCAAAGACTTCCTCTTTTTCTGAATGAAACAGGAATTTACAGAAGAGATGAAACACTAATTGTACATAACAGTGCATGATTTATTGCTTTTTATTCTGGAGAGTGGATGCATTTAGAAATGTAACATCTTCTGAAAGTACTCTTTCAAACATATCAAATTTTAATGGTCTAGAAAGGTAAAAAAAATAATTAAAAATAGGCAGAAAAAATAAATACATTCTGCAAACAGCAGCTTTAACCCATGTTTTAGGGAAGGAGTTGCTAACTATAATACTGTTTCAGCAGCTTATCTATGCCCAGAATAAAAGCCATAGATTGATATAAACCCAATAACATTCTCCGTGTTTTATTACACCACAATTGTCAATAACAATAACTCAATTATTAAAGTACTGCATGTACTGAGATGACCACAGTCCTTGCTTAACATATAGTACATCTTAGCAACCTCTGCAAAAAACACATAACTAACCCAAATCGTCAAGAGAAAAGCATACCCACTTATGTCACCAGCTACAATTTCAAAGAATATTCTTAGAACATATTTTTTTTATGGGACTTCAATTCCAGTATCCCATATAACACATCTGCAGTCATACCTGGAAATAAAATGTATTTTCCTGAACAATAACTTACAAGGCATGCCTTCTGTAAAATAACTGCAATTTTGAAGTCATTCTTTGAGGCACAATGTTTTTCAAATAAGGCTCAAGTAACTTAAAAGGTAAGTAAAAACTCTTTGCTTCAGTTTTCATGCTATTCACAATAAATAGCATAAAGTCTGTCTTTTTTGTTCTGCTAGTATGTTTAAAAAATGTACTTACTTTTAAGCGTTAGCGTCATTTTGATGCAAAATTTAAAATAATTCTCTTCCCTAAAATGACATAGCTATATTTAGAAAATACATATGTATTTGCTTTTCAAAATGAAATCTAAGGTTTCCCTTAAAAATGCAGATTTCTATCAATGACAGCTGGGATCATCACAGTACTATAACAAAAACTGTAGTATTTCACCATTTAAATGATCTTCTGCAAAACAGTAAGGAAAAAAACTCCTAATATTTGGATTTTTTAAAATTATTAATCTGCAGTATGTCATGTAGTAAATTGTCAGAGCTGAGTTACAAGCCAAGACTCAACTGCAAACACAGATGGGTTCCCTAAATGCCATGGAGTCTAGAGCCAGCCAGTCCCCTTCAGTCGGGGGGCCCAAACAGGAGGAGGCTGTGAATTTCCTATAAATGGGTGAGAATTACAGGAGATGTAATTCTCCTACAGCAGATTTGGAAAGAGCAGCTTCTTCACAGCAGATCTTTAACCCAGCAGATATCAGGGTATTCAAAGGAGCAATGCTTTCTTGAGTCATAGATAACACTGATACCTGGAAAAAATCCTTGCTCTTAGAAGTCAGGCTGAGGTGAGGAGAGGAGCAATGTGGTTTACATACCAGAGTGGTAATGCATCTATCACAATACAGCTGCATCATGTAATTTTTTTAGCAACGTTAGTTTTTCCATTGGGAAGCACTATGTGACTTTATATTCTACCACTTAAGTACATGATTCAGCAAGACATAACATTACTGACACTCATTATTAGAAAGTGACTACCTGTGACTTAAGTCTGTAGCAATTCAGAAATTAAGAGGGAAATATATTTATACTCTCAAACACCCACTGAGGAACTCCTGGCTCATTTGCCAGGCTATTCAGTGCACAATTAATCATTAATTCCATAAGGCACCTACCTGCCAAACCAAGTGCTCCTTTACAACAGCTGTACCTGATAGACAGACGCTCAGCACAATCGTATGAGATGCAGAGGTCAAGACGCTGGCAACTATAGCATCTCTCATGTTGAAGGGCAGCATGGTATATACCACAAAAATAATGAACAAGAAAAATGACACCTGTGCAAGACAGCAAGACAAAAAAGAAACATGTCAAATTCACTTTGATATAACACTGAAGAAATAGCATTTAATCTTGTACTGTCTTTAGCATAAGGTTGAACACCAAGTTTTTTTACAGGCAATTTACTATTAACAGCAGAAAATCAACTTAGGAAAAATTAATTTTAAAAAATGGAAATTTTATATTATATTTAAGAAATACATTTCAAGATCCTATATTATGGTTCAAGAAGTACACAAATCCCCAAGTATTTCAAATTAAACTTAAAATATATCTTTTAAAATGTTAATTTCATTAACACTCTGTTTACAGATAGCATATAGTTCTCCTGGGTCTGGTGGTTTTTGATTGTGAACTGCATTACAAAACAACTGGCCAAACCCCTCCACATGGCCTCAGTTTCAATGCAGAGAAATTCTGTTCACCCTGATGCAGTCAAAATTCGTAATTTAATATAACATTAAGCAAAAAAACCCAAGTTCAGCTAAGCATTTTGGTTTAATAACATTATACTTTATCTATATGGTTCTTGCCAAATTCCATTCAAACACTACATTTTAAGCAAATACATTTATTTGGACATGAAAAAAACTACTTCAGATATCACAGCCCATAAGAAGAATATACTGTCAGCATCTTTCAAGGGGTATTAGCATCAACACTAACTTTATGGAACAAACTCCCCAAATGCACAATCCAACCTGTAACAGCAAAAATTCCTTTGCTATACACACAAAAGGTTATATATTTGATGGTATGCATATGTTCTAACCTACAACACGATTCCTTTGCTATACACAGACAAGGTTATATATTTGATAGTATGCATATGTTCCAACCTCCAACACATATTTGAGAAAATGTAACTAGATTTGGGGGACAGATTTTGCACACATAAGTAAGTAGGCAATTCTGAAAACGCGCCAAATTGCATGTAATTATAACCCTACATAAACCTCTCCATCAGTTTTAGTTGACTTACAAGCCTATTAACCATCTAACAATTGTACACACACAGTATTTAACTCAGAAATCTCTCAAGCAGGTACAAGCAGTAACAACTTGCTGCTCACTTTCCTTATTGTTCATTTATTTTCTTCACATCTGTATGTGATGATTACATACTCAAAACTGAACTCTAGCGTATGTGTATCTATAAGACAGCAGAGACATTCTTCTCCATCATGGACACAGAATCGGATAGAGCAGGAATTCCACTTCTCCACTCATCTTTCTCCAACTCTTCCATTACTTTAATCCAGCTCCTTCCAGACCACTCATACTGCCCAACCATCCTGTACGTTCAGGTGTCAGAGTGTTCAATAGCATGAAACACAATGGAACTGTGAAGGACACAGGGGATAATAAAATAAAGTAACAAAAAGCTTCCCTAGTCTTTCAGTCTACCAGCAGACAGCACAGGCTAACATAAGTCTGATACCTCTTTAGTTTCTGTCCTCCCTAGAAGTTTTAACTCTGATCAGATGTTCATAAAAACAAAGCAAAGAAAAGGGCTCACAGACTTGGTCTAGATAACATAAGGGTTATGTACATATGATGTTTTCAAATTGTCCTGGCTGGGTAAAACTCAACTGTGATACTGAGAGAACTAACTGACAGTCTCAAAACTTGGGAAAGATGTAGATGTAGAAAGTTCCAGCATCTGTCTTTGAAAGGCTGATGAAAAGGCTAACAAATTATGAAATGGTCAGCTCAGGTTCAATTCCTGGAGAAATAACAGACCAAAAAATAAGCAACTCATACTCATGAGTTCTGAAAGCTAACAAAAATGTAAGTAACAACCAATGTTATTTTGCTGAGAACCAATCATGTTAAAGCAATCATCTTCTGTAACAGTAACAGGCATCAGGGTAGGGGGAAAAACCTAAACGAGTTACGCAGCAACAAGGATGTGAAAGATCCTCTAACATAGGCATAAGATAAATGAATGTCAGAGGCAATATACCTCACCAGCATGTAAGACCAGCTGCCTAAGACATGTTTACAATTAAAAAACATTTTGAAGGAGAATCCTGGACCCTAGTCCTGGAAGAAGGATTTTAAATGCTTCCAATCCCAGTGACTTCATGAAAACAAGGTCTTGCTGTTCCTAAATTTAGCTTTCTAATTTTCTAGGGGAAATTTGGCATTTACATATTTGTGAGGATTTTATAATTAGAAAAGAAAAAATTACTCTTGTCTGTCTTGTATTCAAAAAATAGAACTTGCCTATTTTCCATGTTTAAATATGGTTTGAATAAATAATCCACCCCAACTGTGAGGTACATGCTACATAATTACTAGAACTCATTAGCGACATAAGTTGTAATATGATGCGGTTGCTTTTCAACTTCGACATAAAAGAGACTACTAAGCACATAAAAAAAAGATTTGGTATATTTCAGTGCTTCTAGTGGTTATCAGCTGCATCAGCTCTGAATTTGCTATCCTGCTGTAAACAAGTATCCTTTCTTTAAATTACCTCACTACTTTCCTTACTCAGAATAAATGGGTAATTTCAACCTTCCACAACTAAAGACAGAGTTTTCAGAAGTGTCAACCCCTCTTGACATTACATATTCAGATATCGAATTCTTCATTACTCAGCATCAAGCAGGCTGAACTGGACTCGAACTATGTTAAAGAACACTTGATAACAAATTAACTTGTCAATTCTTATATTTGCATCTTGAAATATGGATCTGAGAATACTGCCATAAAGCAGGAGATACATTAGTCATGCTAAGACAGAAACTTTCATCCAAAATGCACATCAAGAATGGCTCTTGTCAATATCTCTTGATTCTTGGCCCCAATCCTTTTCTCCTATTTCAAGTAGTGGTCTAATGTCCCAAGAAGTTGAGACCTCTGTTTAACACAGAGGTTCCTTTTTTTTTTTTCAAGAATATTCTCACCAAGTACCCTGAAATAAGATGCTTCTACCCTTCATATGCTATCTCTGATAGCAGGCACACACACAGTATGCAAGGCTCTGGACCTTTCAACACATTTAAGAACATTGCCATATTTAAGTTTGGTACTGTAGAAGTCAGTACTCAAATGCTTCTGAGTACAGTGGTTCTTCTGGTAGAAAGAGAAGACAGGCTTTCTGGAGTCACATTCCACAGAACAAACAGCAGCCCTTGACCCTTTTCATAATCTTTTTGTGAGAATTAACAAAATATTGCTCATACAAGCATTAAAAGACCATGATGCCAAGCTCTGAAGGATGCCATTATCCCATTACAAGAGTTGCCAACGCATGTCACTGCATGTCTGCTCTTGGTGTGTCTGTAAACACTATTAATTTACAGTGCACTATTTTTGGCACTATCAAAAGCAGCCTGTTCCACCAAAGTGGGCCATAACCACAAAGCCTGTCACTGTTTTGATACTGTGTTGGAAGCAATCTTTGATGTCAGTCCTCACAGCGGCCTAGTTGAAACATGAGATGCTTTTTATTCTGATCTGAACTTAGCCTGCTTTAGGAATTTGATTCTCAGAGACTTTTGCAATGAGGTCATGTTATCCCTAACTTAGAAATGAGAAGTATTTGGGCATTGATGGTATGCCTTATAGCACATAGCATTCACATTTGATTAACACTGAAATAACATCTTACAGAGAAGTATGTGGCTTTCCTGCTTTGATTAAGTGGTATCCAGTACTCTTGCCCATTATCCTTGACTGTCAGAGTTAGCAAACTCTGAGTGTATTTGCTGCTCACTGTATCTCTTTTCCCACACTTCAACAGTGCCACATTTTCATCTTCTTTGTAAGCAGTTCTTTTCCACCACGATTTAAAGGATGATGAGCTGCCATAGTGTGGCTGTCTAGATATATCATGAGTGTGAAAGGCAGTGAAAGCTCTCATACAGATTGCTGTAGTGATCCCGTTAGAGAGACTCAGACACCAAATGGTATAATCACAGCATGGCATGGGATATCTCCGATGATATTCACATTCATTCTTGTCACAGAATACAATATAAAAACACAGTTAAGCAACTGCATGCACCTTGCAGTATGTAATTCCTTCTTTAAATCAGCCCATTCTGAGCTTTTTTTAATGCTGTCATTTTTGCTCCAAGATCTCCCAGATATACATTAGCCACTTCAGCCTCTGATCTATAACAGTGACCAAGGAGAACTGGCATGAAGTTGATAATACTTAGTGTTTCACAGACACTGTCATTGGAAAGGTCACTGATTTAGACTGTGATGGCACAAACTGCAGTGGACCTAACATGGTTCTGAAGCCCATAGACCCAACCTGTTCTTAGAAATTTTGTCTCCCTAGTGTCATCAGTTTCTACTCTGAATGGCAGTGCCTTAATTCTAGAGAGTATCTGGAGTAGAAAGTTTACCATATTTTACAGATTAAAATTGTCTTTCCTAGCATATAGGGTACCACAGGGGATTTTGCTTTTGACACTGAGAACAACTGTACAAAGAGATACTAATCATTCATTTTATACAAATTAAGCTCCAACAATGACTCACAGTTTCCCAGCTAGACAGCCTTTTAAAGATTGTGCTAAATGGTTAATCATAACCGGCTTGGCACCATGTGTAAAATTCACTCAACTTAATGTTACTCTGACCAGAATTTCCCCTTGAAGGTGTATGACATTTTGGCACTGAAGCAGGCACGCAAATCTAAATATGCTGTTTCAGTATAAGTTAAGGGAAGGTACTGCTTTGGATAAAGCAGTAATGAGGCTTCAGCTAATATATGTAGCTCTTTGAAACAACTGCTTACACACAAGTGTAATCACAGCAAAAGAGTTGGGTCACTGTGTAAGCAGAAAAGAACCTGCTCCCATAATTAAACTGCTAAAATACAAATACTCACACAAAGTGGGCCAGCCCACTAAAGGAACACTTCCAGAGATTTTTTCAAGATCAGCTTCCTCCTTATTGTGTAAAGGGAGTCAAAATTCATCAGGCAGTTAGAATAAAAGGGCACTGAATTAAACTATAGATTGACTTGAAACACATGAAAAGGAAGTACATCTTTACCTGGCAGATAAGACCTTCTTGAACTTTCTGCCATTGGAGGCCATAATGTACCAGCAAGTTCAAAAAGAGATTAAACAAATTCATGAAAACCTTGGCCATAAACCAATAATAAAAAGACAAGGCAGGAACATAACATCTGATATTGCTAATAGAAGTGTGGAGCCTGACAAGGTATCAAAGTAACAGACCAAAAAAGTGATCAAACTTGTGTGCTGCCTTTTAGTAACAGGTTCTCTTGCCATTCTTGGAGACAGAATGGACTGTGGTCTGTTCCCACAGATCTTGTGTTCTTGTGCTGCGCCAAGCCAAGAGGAAAAGGGGAAAGGGGAAGAAGAAAGGGGGATGAGAGAACAGTTATAACACACTATACACCCTGACTTTAAAATAAAACAAGGTTATTTAGAAGAACTGGCTTAATTCGTAGTAAACCAATGTTTCTTAACAGTTAGGCATACCATAAACCTCAAGAATAAAATCAACAAGGAAGACTTTTCCTGTGATTTACTCCACAAAATTATATCCACAATAAATTATTACTTCACCCATTTTTACTGAACATAAACTTTTATTTTCCAATAATTATCATAGAAGTAGTAAACAACCCTGTAAATCATGCCTTGTTCTTAATCATGGGGAGCTCTCAAACTAATAATCCCTCTCTTTCGTGCAGAGGTCTGGATTTAAATGTCATCAGGAAACAAAATAATTACGGCCTCTGCCAAAAAATCAACCACAACCATTAGCAAAATAGGAAAGAATAAAAGCAAGTTGAAAATGCAGGAAAATGGATATTTTAAAATAACTGTGCAATAAGACACCTTCAAATGTGCTGCTAAAATCACAGATTAAAACAATAAGATGAAACACTCCAGAAAAGGAAGGAAAATTCATGTGAGATAATCAAGATACAATCTGATAATGTGTTGCCTACTGTGTGATTGCTTTTTATGTCACAGATTCTTACCTTTCACTGAATGGGATCAGTAAGAAGGATATGGAATGTGGAAGGAGTGACTCAAGGATCCGTAATAACTTTTGGTCCTTTCTGCTACAGAAAGAGGGGGCTGAGCTATACTGTCATCTCTAGCAATTTAAGATTATTCCTGAACACGGTTGAAAAAGAAAGAATTTGGTTCACTCTATAATGCCCATTTTCACTATTATTCTCTTCCACTGTATCTCACTGTGCTGCAAGCAGAAACACAACTTCATAAGGCACTACAGCCCAACAATGGCCTGTGTTTGTAGCGATTTGAGTCTCTAAGTGGATCAGGAGACAGTAAACGATGCCTTTGTTTTCTTCAGTGATGAGAAGTAAGAGAGAGAATGTGTTGCTCATCCTTATTATTATTCCCTCATATGTTTCGCTCATAATATTAAGACCAGAAACCTACAACAACAGTAATTCCTGATATCACAGCTAGAATTTTCTCTTGAAGGGACAGTTGATACCTTAGTCTTCCCATGCCACTGTAAAAGTAAAACCAGACACATTTTATTCTGGCTAAGACTATGGTGCATCCTCTTTGGAACAATACCACACAATTCTAAAGTAAACTGCAATTAAATTAATGTGTTTCAAATGTGGAAAATCAAAAGACATCCAAATGATTATACAGTATATGTAAACAGACTGAAGTCTAAAGCAATAAAAAAATCATTTCACTCAGACTGTTGAGGAAATTTTACAACACCCAAGCACTTGTGCCTCAAATTTAAAAGGAGTTTAATAAAAACATATATTGAAAACATTTTCCAAGCTGCCCTAAAATTGAAAAAACCTATACAACTGAGAAAGATGCAAAAATTGCCTAAAAACTTAACTGGCTAGAAAGGATGTGAAAGTCCACGCAAAAATATGCATGCTTGCACATTCACAAAAAATATGAGCAATGACAGCAATTGGTTTAAATCAGAAATCCAGTAAGGGCAAAAGATGAATACACTACATTTCAGGAGATCCAAGAGGGTTTTTCTGCATGTTAAGCATAAAGGGAGTCTAACAGTGAATCTGATCAACTATTATAAGAGACTGCAAAACAGTTTATTATAATAAAAGAAAAGCAGAACCATAAAATAAAAATGGCTATTCTCTATTAAGGGAAAAGCTAAATTATATATTTACGTTATGCTAAAGAATAATTGTGGTTCTTAAATATCAGCTCATGAGTATAGAAAGCCACAGACACCAATGCTGAGACATTTTTAAACAGCAGGTCCAATAAACTATGCTCAAGCATCCTATAAAAGTTCTGGATTACATATGTTGATTTTCAGTATTTCCCAAATACTGGAACAGTTCCAGAGAACTGGAGGCAAACTGGATTGGTAAAAGGTAAAAACAGAAGGTGAAATAATAAATGATCTACTTTTACACTGGCGTGACTGTGTTGGAAAATTCAGAGAACTTTTCAACGTCTTCCTAAATGTTTTGTAAAAAGGAACAGAATAGTAATATGGCAATGTTTGATGGGGTTTTTTCTCAGACTATGCAGAAGCAACAACATCTGGGAAAAGTTGCAAAAGTGTCTCACACTACAGTGACTGGGCTGTAAAATGACAGATGAAATTGAACATTATAAATGCAAAATAGCAGGCATGGGGAAAACAACTTTTACAAAAGTAGACTTCCCCCCAGTTCCTAGAATCTCAGGAAAAAAATATATAAAGGAGTCACTGTGACCAGTTCTTTGGAAAACAAAACAAAACAAAAAATAAACACATACAGAAAAAAAACAAACCCAAAACCAACCAACCAAACAAACAAAAAAAAAAACACAACACAAAAAAGAAAAAAAAAAAAAAACAAAACCAAACAAAACCAAACAAAAACCCCCACCAAATTCTAGCAGTGGTTGAAAAGGCAAATGAAAGGCCAGCAATTATTAGGAAAATAACAGAGAATCTAGTATCTTGATGACATTGTACAAACCCACGGTGTGCATACTTCTCCATAGAACCATAGAATAGTTAGGGTTGGAAAGGAATTTAAGATCATCTAGTTCCAACCCTCCTGCCATGGGCAGGGACACCTCACACTAAACCATGCCACCCAAGGCTTCGTTCAACCCGGCCTTGAACACTGTCAGGGATGGAGCA
>JBCJKH010025139.1:6727-30771 GCA_039877255.1 Loriculus beryllinus | reverse complement strand
CTCAAAGGGAGTGAAATGGTGTTTTCGCTTCCTGTGTTCCATCGTTTTTCCCCTGGCCAGGAGATAGCTCTGTGGTGAGTGCCAGCCTGTTTCTGGAGCAGTTTCTTAAGGAATATAAGGAGGCTGGGAGGCTCTGGCAACCTCTGACTTTGTTCTGCCAGGTAAAATGCTTGCTTCCCTCTGATGGGGTCTGAGAATTTGTCAGGAGAGCGTCCAACCTGTGGCTTGTGGGAGGTGGCTTTGAAATGGGGTATGTAATCTCAGACTTTGGGCTTTTTTCTCTCTAATCCAAGGCTTAGATCCTTGATTTGGTGTGGATGATTCCCTCTACTTTCCCAAATCCTTTCCCTTTGAAATAACACCTGCTCACATCCTCATGTCTGTCATGGGGAGGCAAAGAGATCTTCTCTCATCACAAGGAAGTGCAGCCCTCTCCATCCCCCCTACCGCCACACATCCTCTTCCAGAATACTGCATAATGTCAGCCTAAATCCTTATCAGAAATTTTAATGAGCAAAATAAAACCTGAAATCTGTGTGATTAAAATCAAATCTTCCCTCTTCTGCTCTGCCGGAGCTGGCTGCCAAAACAGAGGCACAATGCTGACAGTGGGAGGCCCCTTGGATTTAATTACCTCCAGCTTCAGTGCGTGCTTTAGATAGATGTCCTCTCTGATCCCTGCTGGGACCATGGACAACCTCCTAGGACATACAAAGAGTAGTTAAAGTGGTCTCCACTTAGGGCAATGTTTGCTGCTCTGTCCTGGTGGAGATGGCCCATTTCTGATGCCAAGTAGAGCCCAGTATCTCTTGAGTTGGCCAGCCTTGATTCCAGATGTTGCTTCTCCTCCAGTTGTCTTTTCCCACCTCAGAGAGATCCTCTTTTCCCTGCACTGGCTACCTGTAGGCCCTTGAAGACATGTCATAGACCTTTGCAGTTGCCATGATACGAGTGGACATAGTGCTACCAGCTGCCACCATTCAAGGTGGAGAAGAAGGGGTAAGTTGTGGTGCTCTTACTGTTGTCCACCATGTCAGTGCCCTGTTCCAGTTCCCCATCCTCACTGTATGCATGGCAAGTTCACTTTTTAGCCTTTTTACTTATAAATGGGTGTCCCCCTGTTCCATAGTGGCTTCAAGCCTGTCCTGGGCACTCCTTGCAGCAGACTTCCAGTCCCAGGTCCATGCTTCAGTGAATTAATGGACTTCTTTCCCTGTTACTTCTGTTCCTTGACGAATTCCTTGGTTACCTTCAGAATCGCCAGCTGACTTTCCCAAAGTCTCTTGAATTAATGTCTTCACCCGTATCCTCCATCGTTTGTCTCCTTCCAAGAGGTTGTTTCATTTCATTCGTCCTTTGAAGGGAGCAGGAGCATATTTCATGAGCCGTGGAATTGAATCAAATAGAAGAGAGCAGGGAGCACTCACCTGAGCTCAGACCTTTCCCCATTAGAAAGAGATAATGAAGAGATATGCAGAAGGTGCAGCCAACCCATGCTTCTGGCAGGCATCCTGACTAGGAATCTCTATCTGCTTTGCCCAGGATGCTTAAATTATCATCATTTAATGGTGATAATATAAAGATCTCGATAGAAATAAGCTAGGGCTTGGGTAGCAATGACCTTGCTGCGTCTTTAAAACCTGATAAGGCATGGTGGCTTGAGCTGGTGAGACAGTAATGAGGTGAATATATGCAAATGGCAGTGTCCTCTTCAGTTCCTTGTGACATTGTTCACAAGCAGTTGGACAGGACTGCTGTCATGCCTTGTCTTTCAGGCAGCTGGCTCTGAAATGGTGGCGTGATGGTGGGATACTGACTCCTTATGGCTCTTCCCCTCTCTCTTTCTTTTCATTTTGGGTGTGAATTGAGAGGTAGGAGTGCCAAGCCTAGTGCTAATCATCCCTTGCAAACGGGGGGAATCATTTCTGAAGCAGCAATCATAGACTGGATTGACTGACAGTGCAAATCTGAGAGGAGCCACCCAACTGTTGTCCTTCAAGCATACGTCTCCTTGACCTCGTCAGTCTGATGTTGATCATGTGTGGGCAACAGTGGGTCAGAAAACTGTAAATCAGCAGAGAAATCTTGTCTTGATTCATGGCCAGACAGTCTCCCTTTGTCCATAACTAATCATTCAGCTTGCTCAGTGTGCTGGAAGAGAAATGTTTGGCTTATGAGACAGCTTCGTGTGTGCTTCACTTGATGTTCTCCAAGCCATGACTAGGGAAGGCTGGGCTGGAATAAAGCACGTCTTGAAAAGCCTCATCAAACTGGATAGGAGAAGAGGTTGCAATGTTTAGTAGATAGTGCAATGTTTGCAGTGCCTTGGCTCTGTGGGGTTTTTCAGCAAACCTTTCTATCATAAAGGAGCAGAGACATCTCTTGTGGAAACCTGTTGCCTATTTGTCCTCTCCCATAAGTAAAAGCCTTGTGGAGCTGGAAATGTAGATGCTCCCTGGAGGAGCAGAAATCCCTTCCTCCTATTCCTCTTAATTTCATTTCATTGGACAATAATAAAATAGAAACCCACAATTAATTCCCTATTAATAGCTACAGTTGCACACAGCCATGGGTGCTGTTGAATTAAGGTCCAATCCTGCTCAGTTCTGAGTGTCTTTCCTTACTGCTTGACAGCAGTGGGGACTTGAGAGCTCAAGGCTCTCATGTGGGGTACTCAGCATCTTGCAGGGTTGGGGCTTTCAATTTTGCAGCTCAGCAAAGGCAAACCAATTCTTCCATTATCAACGCTTGAGCTTGCTGCTGAGTAAATGAATATTACCGTGTATCAATTAGTAACATCGGATGCCCTGAGATGGGAACAGAAGAGCCTTCTATTGAGATGTGCCTGGCATCTGTGCTTCCAGTCTTCAAACTGGGGCAGCAGGTGCTCAGATGTGTCAAAACGTGGTCGTGAGATTTGGTTGAGTGCTTGAGAGTTTGACTTCGTAGAATCATAGAAGGCATTGGGTTGGAAAGGACTTTAAGATCACCCAGTTCCAACCCGTGGACAAGGACACCTTCCACTAGAGCAGCTTGCTCCGAGCCCCATCCAACCTGGCCTTGGGCTCAGGAAGGAATCAGTGGGTTCAATGGAGGAAATGCTTCGGGATAACCAACCTTTTAGAGTAAGAAGTTTGTCGGTTTAGGTTTCTTCCCCCCCCTAGTTAATCAGATGGGTCTTTCAGCCTTTCATAACCTGAGGATGGAGGGATGCTGACATCTTAGGTTGACATTGCTGCTGCAAGGAGCTGTGCGATGTAATCAAGGTTAATGGGATTATAAGTGATGATGAAGATGTTAATTCAGCAGCTGATATCAACACCTTGGATGCGTTTTGCAAACAATTCCTCCCTGAATTCCTCTTTTAGCATCCCCCTTTTTTGCCTTGAGGAAACTGAATCGGTTTGTTTGGGATAAGGTGCTGCATCCATGCTGTGGTTTGCATCCAGCTGTTTGCAGGGGAAGGGATGTGCTGAAGCCACCCTGGGATTATGTTTTGGGACATTTATGATGACTCGTGCTGGGGTGGCAGAAGCTGATATTTCCACGTCTGTGTCCAAACGAATGTGGCAGCATCTCTGCCTGTCTCAGCCTTGCTGCCTTAAATGTTCCTAGCATGTTACATGTTTAAGAAGTGTTCATATAGCGGCTCCAGCAGTGCACCTGAAGGATTGGAGCTGATCTTTGTTACTAGTGTTTAGTGCTTGATACACGTTTATTATGTATTTCAGCTAAATTGGAGAAAATAAACTCTCTGCATAAATATATATGAACAAAACACATCCCCTCCCCAAATAGGCTATTTCCTATGCAGGAGCTCTAAAGAGTTGCAGGGATGTCTGATTCTTACTTCTGTTATAATTGGCATTAAAATATAATACCCTCCCTTGAAAGAGAGGCTCCCATACTGTGAAAATGCCTTTTCTGGCCAGGCAGGGGCCAAATAATAGCAAATTATAAGCATGGAAAATACTTAGAACAAAAAAGAGGACTCTCAATTATCAGAGCTGATCCATAGCTTGCAGTCTCGTCCAATTTGTCTTTTGAGTGCACCATATGAACCAGCTATGACTAAAATCAGTCAATTTAACCCCAAATCAATGTTCTTTTGTAGAAGTGCTTAAAATCTGAGTGGAAGGGAAAGCTTTGAAGCTGCCTGTCCCTTGGTAAATGCAACACTTGAACTCCCATGTTTGATCTGAGCACAAACTCCCTTGGTCTCCCAGTGCCCCGCACAGCACCTTCATTAGAAAAAATGTGTGGAAAAAGACTAAATTGATATATCCTTAATAAAGGAAAACAGTATTTTCCCTTTCCATGTGCTTTGCTGCAATGAGGTTGTGTACTGGCTCCCTTGGGGTCTTGTGCCAAGACAAGGAATTGCTTGGGACACACATCCCTTGGCAAGGGCCATGCAGTTGTCTTGTAGGAAGCATAGAGATGCCTTTATCTGCCTTGTGCCTCCAGGGAAAGCCCATTGCTTCTCCACCTTGGGAATGCTGCCAAGGCTGGGAGCACTGGCAGCCGCTTTCTTCTCAGCAGGTTGGCAAGCCTGCATCTTCCTAAGGGATCCAGGCAAGCCAGGTTGGCTTTTGCTGCTGGATTAGAGTCTGTGGCGTGATAAAGACATGCAAAGTGGTTCCCTTGTCTCCCTTTGGGAAGGAAGCTTGTGGTCTCGCAGGCACTGGGGTAAGTGCACTGGTGGAGGTGGTGTGTGTGCTGGTGTAGTTCTCCTGGCTTTAAGCTGTTGCCCCTTTGGCTTTTCTTGTTGGCTAATGGCAATTTTATCCAAGCCAGCTTTTCAGCTTGGACAACATACTGGTCCCTGTGCAGTGCAGATGGTTGAAACCCCATTGAATAAGATGTTTAGAAATGGATGGGCTGTTTCAGCCAAGGAATTGAGGCTGACAGGTCACTGTGGAGGTGCCCAGTGACCCCAAACTCTCTCTTTTAAATCCAAGTCAGGAGCTGCTGTGTTTCAGCAGCTGTGATCTGGCAGGGCTGAGAGGATTAAAGGTTGCTTGGGTCAGGCTGAAAGTTCTGCTGCCATATCTTGGCACCTCACACTGGCAAATGTGCTTTCTCTAAAACATTCCTGAAGGAGATCCTCACCCTGCTGGGAGATGGGACCAAGGAGGCTGTGTGATGTTCTCAGGGTCTCACTGGGAGGTTGTAGCAGAGAGGAGAGTGATCCCTTTTATCTTGAGTCCCTGACTCCACTTCCACCAATAACATCTCTGATCTTCGAGCTTCACCCATTTTACCTGTTACAGTGAGTTGAACAAGGGTTTTCCTAAGAGAATTACAGGGTTGTGGTCCATGAGATGGTTTTCCTCCAGTGGTGTGAGGTTGCTTTAATGGGACAAAGTCTTAGAGATCAACTGACCAACCTGCAGTCTTGAGGAGGAGGAGGAGGTGGTGGTGGTCCTGGCCTTGGAAGTCCTTAGGTATCAATTACTGAAATGAAATGCTTTGTTGCGATCAATTGTTGATGAATAGCTCAGTGCTTGTGATGGATGCTGTGATCAGAAGTTTGAACTTAGCCTGGGCCTGTCGCATTTGATGTATATCAGGTGTCTGCACTAATTTATACAAATGCTTTGCAGTGCTGGAAGAAAACAAAACCTTAGAGTTGGACCAAAAAGGACCACCTTTTCTCTCTTGTCCCCAAAGACCTTGTGTTGGTTCAGTGGTGGACAGTGTGATGATCATGGTGTTGAACCTCATATGCTGGTAGGTGTTATGTTAATGATGACAGACACCAGCAAAAGTCAGAGTCCTGCAGTGTAACTGCTGCATCCATGCATAGGAAGACACAATCTGTCTTCTGGAAAGCTGATTTCAAAATAAACACAACCCTTATAGGGGAAAAGAAGTGAAGGAACAGCGGGGCATGACTTGCAGGAGGGCGTGCAGGTGGTTGGTAGCATGGCTGTGAATATAGCCTGGTCTCCTGCAGCTTTGTCTTCGCTAGATCTGCCTCTTTCATTTCCCAAGCTGGCATTTCAAGCAGGTTAAGCACAGAAATCAAAAAGCAACTCGGACTCAATTCTCTAAATAAATACATTTTGTGGCTTACCCTATTTATAGCCAGATGAGTGCAGGCAGCACTCAGTCCGAGAGACGTTGGGAGGTTAATATGTATACAGCTGGTTTGGCCAAGTGATTCCTCTGACCATTAAATTCCCCTTCTAAAAGCGTTGCATGCCCATTTCAGTTGATGCATCTTGGATGGCAGCGCTTGAAGCTTCGCTTTGTCTCCTTCTGAGGCAATAAGATGGTGCTGGTGAAAGGTGCTGGAGCTAAACACGGCGGGGTTTGTTTTGTTGTTTTCTTGTTGGGTTTGTGTTCTAATTGGCTGGCAACTCTCAGCATCCCTCCCTCCCTTAAACCCTGATTTAGTTGTGTGTGTAATTCCATACACAATACGCGCACGCTGAGGTGTGGTTTCAAGGTCTTAGCGTGTTTAGCAAATATTTCAGCCGAAACGATCTGTTCAGCTGTTACATTGATTGCCAAGATTACAGCACGACAACAAACAGTATTTGGGGGATCGGAGACGAAATTACAGCCCACTCTCGCCGGCGTCTGCAGCGAGGAGCAGATGCACCGTTAATTTTGTGCTGCAATGGCCATTACTCGGCGCGGCGGTATGGCCAGGCATTAGCATTGCAGCCAGCCGTGCCTGATGGCTCCTCGCTGGAAGGAGCCAGGCAATTCCAGGGTGGTTGTTGGCTACCAAGGGCTGTAGTGGCCAAGGCCAGAGCAAGGGAAGCAGAACAGGTGGTAGAGGTTGGCAAAGTCCTGGTGAATGGCTGGGATGCAATAAAGGGGCTCTTGAAATGGGGACAGAGCTGCGGTGCTGCTGTGGAGTGAGGGATGCTGAGGAGTGCAGCATTCTGGCCATGGTGCAGGTTGTTTTTTTCCATAAGCATAGCTGATATTGGACCACAGAATCATAGAATCCCACCCCGGTTTGGGTTGGAAGGGACTTTTAAGCTCACCCAGTCCCAACCCCCTGCCATAGGCATGGACACCTTCCACTAGAGCAGATTGCTCCAAGCTCCATCCAACCTGGCCTTGAACACTGCCAGGGATGGGGCAGCCACAGCTTATCTGGGCACCCTGTGCCAGCACCTCAGCATCCTCACAGGGAAGAACTTCTACCTTATCTCTCACTTGAATTTCCCCTGTTTCAGTTTGAACCCATCACCCTTTGTCCTATGGCTACAGTCCCTGATGAAGAGCCCCTCCCCAGCATCCTTGTAGCTCCCTTTGGATCCTGGAGGCTGCTCTGAGGTCTCCATGCAGCTTCTCTTCTCCAGACTGGACAGTCTCCATTTTCTCAGCCTGTCTCCAGTTGAACCAATTGTATAACTGTCTGATGATAAACCTATTTGCTTTGGAAGGAGTAGCGATGGGCAAATGGGGTGTCCTGTCGTGGTGAGCTGGCATAGTGCTGGGGACATGGCATTGGGGCACAGTTGTGTTAGCTTAGGACTCAAGCTTCTGCTTGAATCCAAATCCATTGGCTCGCAGACTGTGTGTGACTGAAGTGATGGAGCTGCAGAGAGGGTGGAGGTGTTGGGCTTTGCCTCCATCCCTGCAGGACGTGTGAATGCTGCTGACGCACGCAGTCTGACCTTGAGAGCTGAGCTGGAAACAAAGCGCAGTGACCAAAACTCAGCAGAAACCTGGCCAATGTGAGCCAGCCTGCCTCAGTTTCCCCATCCATACAGCAGGGAATGCCCTTTTGCAAGCATGAAAGGGAGCCACGTGCAGTGCTAGCACATCGTGACCTGTGATGCTTGCACAACATGATGCATGACGTTAGGGCATAGTGATGTGCCTTGGCACAGGGTTAGACTAGGCTGTCTCTGAAGGTCCCTTACAACTTTAATGATTCTGTGATTCTATGGGCTGTCATCCAGGTTGCCAGGGAAGGACCATTTGCAAGGGAGAGAAGGAAGCAGGGTTCTTGTTTCCTCTTCCCTCTGCAGGGGAGCAGGCTGTGGAGAAGGAAGATTCCATCCTTCCCAATGGAATTCACTGTGGTGCCTCTCCTAAATACAGGCTTTTCACCTCTCATCTCGAAAGAACAAAATATCTCCTCCACCACATGAAGCTGGTGCATGCAGAATGAGGTCACTGCGCTCGATCTCTTTATGAACTGTCTTTTTTTTAATGGTTAGAAGTTGAATATCAACTGTGTAGTTAAAGAGGAGATAAAAGGAATACGGAGCCTAATGCATATTAGTGCCTTGAAGTTTGGGGTAGGGACTTTGCAGTCCCAAGGATGAGGCTGGATTCTCTGACCTTGAGCATGCTGCTCTTATCCTGCCTGATGCTCTCCTGAGGTTTCTGGCAGGGAGAAGCAGCCCAGTTTGAAGAGTTTATTGGATGAGAGATTTCTGCTTCTGGTGCTAGCAATGGGGTCACCCTCCTTATTAAAGTTACATTTATTGATGGCTCTTCAGGAGGCTGTATAGAGTTAATAAGTGGTTAGCAGATGTTAGAAACATATTGCAGGTATTAGGAGTCGATTGGTATAAATCCATCAGTAGATGCTATTGGTGGCTACACACTATGGCTATAAGCTGAGCACTGACTCATTGGCTGAGTATTTGGCAGTCCATTAACTATTTGCTTCTGTTAACTCCCTGTTAACCAGCTGAAAGTCCCTCTTTGGGAAGTTTGGCTTGAAATAGCCCCAGATCTCTCAGCATATCTGCCAAAAGCCTGGGGAGCAAGTAATTTGTCAATCTGATTCATGCCTTTGCCTTGGATCCTGCTTGGAACTCTTTCCTCAGCCCGTATCTCCCATTTACGAAGCATCTTTGTCCTAAGAGTGATAGAGGCACAAAAAGGAGGTGATCAAAGGGAAGGAAGAGGCTGGAAAGAGATCAAATATGCAATTTCTGACTGTTTTCTGCTAAGTGACAGCCAGGGAGCAGAAATGAATTGAGTGTCCAATATTGCTGCTTTCAACAGCTTTCTCTTCCAAATGTCACCGCGCAAAAATACAAGCGAAGGGAAAAGGGAGAAGCCAAACAGCAAGAGGGACACATCACGGCCCTGTTTCTTGCTAAATGACACTAGGATGGTTTCAGTACCTTTTAGAGGAGCTGCTCCCATCTCGGCAAAGTTAATGAGTATCCAGTTTTCACTGCCTGCTGGGTAATGTCAAGGCTAAAATACAGCAAAGCCTGTCTGAGGCAGCCACTCAAGGGAGCAACAACTATAGGTTGCTGGCAGAAATGGCTTGGAATTGCTCTCCATGCCCCCACTCTTCCACTGTGCCCAAGGAGCTCGTCTGCTGGTGGCAAATGAGGAAAGCTGACAAAAGCAGCATGGAGCTGCAGCCTTCTGCTTCTCTCTGCTTGTCTCTTCCTCTTTGGTGCCCCTTTTCCTCCACCCAAGCTGGAGGTCGGTGTTGCTGGTTTCCCCCTGTGCTGTGGAAGGTCTTTAAGCATTCAAACATTGCAATTTAGACTTGCCTTGGTGATTGCAACAGGGTAGGAAGCCAGGGAAAAAACCCTATATAATTATTACTATTATTATTACCTATAAAACTATTAATTGGGTGACTCACAAATGAATAAACCTTGTCATAGAATCATAAAATCATAGAATAGTTAGGGTTGGAAAGGATCTTAAGATCATCTAGTTCCAACCCTGCTGCCATAAGCAGGGATGTTCTTTACCTCCTACCAAGCCTGCTTGGCCCAGTCACTCTAGGAGTCTTGCACCTTGTGCTCATCACAGGATCATTAGGGTTAGAAGGGACCTTTGGAGTTCATCTAGTCCAGGAGATGCTCTCTTGCACCTCCATGCAGGGCTTTCAGGTTCTAGCAGAGGAGGAGATCTGAAGGACAGCTCACACATGGAGTTCAGTGATGTGTTCTGGTGGGATGGCATGGGCTGAGGAATTGTCACGAGGGACAAATGCCCGGGAAGTGACTACTGACACACCAACACTCATAAGAGAAGTTGGGAGCAGAACTGAGGTTTGCTAAGGGCTCTTATAACCATAGAATCACAGATCAGTTTGTGTTGGAAGGAACCTTAAAGCTCATCCAGTTCCAATCTTCTGCCATGGGCAGGACACCCTTCCACTAGAGCAAGCTGCTCCAAGCTCCATCCAACCTGGCCTTGAACACTGCCAGGGATGGGGCAGCCACAGCTTCTCTGGGCACCCTGTGCCAGTCCCTCAGCACCCTCACAGTGGAGAACTTCTTCTTAATGTCTCATATAAATCTCACATAAATTTCTTAGGCAAGATGTTTTTGGGCTGTGGTTTATCACATGTAGGACTAATGTTGAAGTAATATTTTGAAGCTTCTTTGCCTGCTGCTGTTGTTCTGATCCTCTCTTTCCAAGACCAGAAAAGTATTTTAATTATGTGCTTCTGCAGAATAAATGTTACTGCTGGTGTGTTACTTCATGGTTGAATAAATTTGTCTGATACACAGAATCTAAACATGCCTGACTTGCTTGGTTCTGAGGTAGCTTGCAAAACAGTTTAGCAGTGGGGTAAAGTATTTTGCAGAGAGACTCTGGTAATGAAAAGACAAACAGAGAATTATCTTTAGGGGCCACTCTCCTGGCTGTAGTGAATAATTAATAATGCTTTAGGTGATGTAAGCAGAGCTGTGCTACATTTGGGAAGAACATTCTAGTTGTGGTATACTCCTTGTTTTTTCCGGTTCTGTGGCAGCTGTTTGCTAGTTTTCCCAATTCTGCTAGTGCTTATGTCCTGAAATAGTCCCCCTGAGCCAAGTGGAATTATCTGTGAGCCATGGTGTTTACAGGAGGGGATTGGCTTTAGTGTATAATAAAACACTGGAGCTAGAAACACTCTTTACATTTTGCTTGTAGAAGAAAACGATTATTTGCATAAGGAATGATGGGTGAAATCAGCACAGACCCACATTAGATTTGGTATTGAGAGAAACCAGGTAAAGCCTCCCACTGCCTTCTGACTCTGCTTTCAGCTTAATGTCAACGATCTAGAAACCTTTGGTCTGTAAAGAAAGTCTCAGCTCTAAAGGTACAGGTACAAAGATACAGGTTCCCACTTTTTGACTGAAGCAGTGAATAATGGGAAAATATTGAGGTGTCTTGAGTTTTATTGATGCTTTATGCTTCGCAGGAGCTGGCTGAACTAGGAGTAAGCATGCCTTTCTGTTATTGAAACTTAAAAGCTGGTCTGCAAAGACGTTGCTGCTACCTACAGTATTTGCCTGCCTTAAAATTCTTACCTTAAGAGAGCAGAGGCTGAATTTTACCTGTTACATTTGTACCCAGTAAGTTAGAAAGCAATTTGAAATACTGAAATATTAACACACACCCCTTTGACATTTTCTGTTAATTTGGTTTCTCCTTGGAACACTTCCAAGCCCCATCTGTATGTTGTCCCTTATATACTTGGAAGTTAAAGGGTACAGAAGCTCTGCAGATTTCAGTGACTAACACTTAATGTGGGATGATGTGTTGGTATGCATTAAAAATAACATCCTTTTAGTTCTTCAGACTTTTTAAGATTCAAAATTATGAGATATCATGGAGTTTTTTAAGAATGGATTATTATTTTTGACTAAAGGTGTAGTTTGTTCATTATTTGAATGAGGAATTCTCTGCCTTACAGAAAGATGCAGACAGGTTTGGGGAGCAAAGCTTACTTGAATAAATACTTTTCTCATAATGTTATTTGGAGAAAGTTAAGAATAAAATAATTGGGCAAAATCGTATTTCCAAATATGCCAAAGTACAAATATTTATAGTTTGTTTTGAAAAGACTAAATTTGGTCAGGATTAGTCAAGTTTGTAATATAGTAGTGTAGTGTGTAGTTTGGCACACTTTCATATTAAAGTCTGTAATGGTTTGTTGATTACTACCTAGGTGTCTCTAGTTTTATTCTGGGGGCTGGTGAAAATCTGCCTGTAGGCTTTTCCTGAGATATTGTCCAAAGACAGCATGTTCTGCTTAGGCTGCAGCCAAAGTTATCATGTATATATTGTAAAAGTGAATAAATTATTCCCCTCTACACCTTTCTATGCTTTTAGTCTATTTTGCTGCAACTGTCTAAAATCCAGGTAGCTAAATTCCAAACTATTTTATCTGCCTTTCAGCATACATCTGTGGATGGATACACTGAACCACACGTCCAGCCTATCAAGTCAAGTAGCAGACAAAACATCCCCAGGTGTAGAAACTCCATTACGTCTACCAATGAAGAGCATCCTCACATTGGAAATTATCGCTTACTGAAAACAATAGGAAAAGGAAATTTTGCCAAAGTGAAACTGGCCAGGCATGTGCTTACTGGAAGAGAGGTAAGCCTTTCAAGAAAAAAGGCTAAATGTGTGTTTTATATTCTCTTTGGCTATCTTTATAGGTATTTCTGCTGTTCTTTTTCCTTTCTCTTCCAAATAGAAAAAGCTTTTTTTGCTTTTGCCATCATAAAGGAAGATGCAAAGAGGCTATTTCAGGGTATAGAAAAAGTTAACCTGAGGTGTCTAAGTCTTCTCCCTCTAACCTTTCACCCCTCTTTGTAAAAAAACTTCTTGGTGAAGAGATCAAAAAGCTTGTGCTTCAAGGGGTATTTTGGGATTGGGAGGGGGTCTGTTCAAACCCAAACCCAAACCGCAGAGAAATCTGTTGATATATAGATTGCATTCATATTGATAAATCTATTGATAGATAGATAGATCAGTCTTTGTTATTGGAATATATTGATAGCCAGATCTTGGGTTTGGAGGACCTGGTTTTGCAGTGGAAAAGATAACATTGTTCTGTCCAAACACTGACAGAAGTATAATACTGATATCTTGGTGGTACCATCCTGTAGCAAAGTTCTGAGCTCCTGCTTATAAATCCTCATAGGTGAGGCGATTTTGCTTGACGTAATGCATAAAAGCAGACATATATGCATGTCTTACAGGTATATCTATGATTTTGCTTGCAAAGGAGCAATATGTTTTTGTGCAAACGTTTTTCTGAGTTTAATAATTAATCTTGTTTTGTTTTGTTTTGTTTTTTCACCAAGGTTGCTGTGAAAATAATAGATAAAACCCAGCTAAATCCCACTAGTCTGCAAAAGGTAAGAATATACCGTAACATGTGAAATTCTGTGAACAGTTGAACTGTGATCTTTTGTGTATTTAACAAAAATATTTGGTCCATTTATCTTGCTAAACAAACATCTTTGTGTACATATGACCTTGGGAGACAGTCTTTGCTATAAGGCGCATGGGCAGGTTGTCTTAACGGCTGTGTGTTTCCTATCTAAGCATTGCTTCTTTGTTCTTCCTTCCTCCCTCAGTTTTATTCTTTGCTGACAGTAAAATCTGTACCTGATTAGGTACACAAGTAGTTTGTCTACCTAATAAATCAAGACATAATGCTGTAAAAGAGTTTTTCTTTGATTTTTCTGTAATACAGTAATTGTGTATAGAATTGTCACAATGACTGAACATAGAACATTCTTGCTTGTTTGTGCCTGTAGACAGAAATTCAGAAGTCCTTCATAAGCACTGTGATAAGTGTTTTAAGAAAACCCTGGGGTTTTCCGTGTGCTTTGGGTTGCTAATATTTGAGCTAGTGTAGAGGGACCCACAGAAGCAGTACATGACAGAGCATATTGGGGAAATCATATGCTGCTCACATAGTTTGTTTCCTACCTAGCTTGGTATTTACACTAGGAGAGCTGTGTGAGTTTGTCTTATTGTTGAGCAATGAGAGGGTAAAAATGTTAAAATGTTAAAATGTTCTGGAAAACTAAGCATAAAAAACTTAACTTCTGGGATAATTGCTGTAATGACAAGTGAGTTGTATGTCACACAACAATATTCAATAACAAATCATTCCAGGTATAAATGAAACTTTCATAGCCTATAAAAGATACTTTCGTGGTAGGATATTGCTGCTGATACGTGGTTGTTGAGTGGGAAGCTGATAGCAAGAGAAATGTTTTTAGGTACAGTTAGAAGCAGCTTATAGCAGAACTAAGTTAAATTTAGTGATTTAACCACAATTCCATTCTTCAGTAGCTTCTAAAAATATTTATCCCATCTTCTGTTTACACTGGAAAGTGTGAAGTTTTCCTTTGTAGCATCTTGATCGAAATTGTTTGTAGAAAAAAAATAGGTTTTGTTTTGAAGCTCTAAATGTCATCAGCTTGCAGTTTTCTGAGAATTTTGAGTGAGTATTGATTCCCTGAAAGCTTTTAAGTAAGCTTAAGCACAGTTTTTGCACAGTCACTCAAGCAACTCTTGTTTTCTAAAGCAAATAAGGGTGGGAAGGTGGTTCATCAGCATGGTTAGATTTACTTCTGTTTCAGGCCTTCAATCACTGTTGATTATTCTAAATCAAACAAGACAAATATGACATTATCTTAGGCACAGGGTTATTCACACAACCATCCCCTTTCCTTTTGCTGTAGTATAAAGGATAGCAAAAGCAAGTAATTGGTGCTGACTTAATTAAGTAAAATGATGTGAGACATCGTAGCTTCTCATGTACCATTCTGTTTTGTAAACAGAAATATTTAAGCACATACTTAGGTTGCTGTTAGTATTATACAAGCTGGGTCTGTAGTTAGTCATGAATATGAAAGCAGAGTAAATCTTCAGTTTATTCTTAGCCGTTCTCCAGTGTTCTTTATGGCATATAGGGTGATGTCATGGTTTAGCCCCAGATGACAATTAAGCACCTTGCAGCTGCTCACTCACTCCCTCCAGCAGGGTGAGGGGAGAGAATCAGAAGAGTAAAAGTGGGAACTCATTGGTTGAGATAAAGACAGTTAGTAGGTAAAAACAAAGCAAAACAAGGAATTCATTCACTGTTTCTTATCAGCAGGCAGGTATTGGGCCAACTCCAGGAAAGCAGGGCTGTATCACGCTACATCTTGGGAAGCCAAACACCATCACTCTAAATGTCCTCCCTTCCTTTTTCTTCCCCCAGCTTTATATGCTGAGAATGATGCCATATGGTCTGGGATATCCTTTGGGTCAGTTGGGATCAGCTGTCCTGGCTGTGTCCCTTCCAGCTCCTTGTTAACCTCCAGCCTACTTGGTGGTGGGGTGGGGTGGTGTGAGAGGCAGAATCATCCTTTATTCTGTGTAAGCACTGCTCAGCAGCAACTAAAACATCCCTGTGTTATCAACACTGTTTTCAGCACAAATCCAAAACACAGCACTGTGCCAGCTACTGTGAAGAAAGCTAACTATCCCAGCCAAAACTAGCACATATGGACAGGGTACTTCACAGCCATAGTCACTCTAATTTAAACCATTAAATGTTAGATGATTGCACAAGTAAGCCGACCTTGTGAATTTTTAATTCCACATCCTTGTGCCTGCAGTATGTTAGTCTGAAGTTACTTCTTGCTTCAGAACCTCTACCTTCTTAAATAGATAAATAATGTTCAATTAAAGGCACTGCCTTTTGTTTTCAATTTGTTCAGTATGTGGTTCCCATCTTACTGGGTTAGCACCTGCTTAGAAGACAGAGCTGGCTTTTTTATGAACTTGCTGTCTTGATAGTAACATATTGTACTGACTTAGCTTTTCCACTGTCATGGTTGTAATTTGTTCCCAAATATAAGTATTTGGGTTTCATCATAACTAGAGTTTATATCAAAATAGCTGTTCTATTTTCTGCATGTCTGCTACATCTTGTACTGGCTCAACTTAGGGAGGTTTCTGAAATAGCCTTCTGTTGCACCTCTGCACACTGCTAATGGAGCAGAAGGGGCTTTTTTTCTTCTTAATAGGCTTGATTAGCAAATGGCAGTTCAGATTTTCCCTTTTGAAGGGTCAGCCTGCTTCTTTTTATTATTTAAACAGATCTAAAGCCTCAAACTTAGGTTCTTTCTTTCCTTAACAACAGAAGATGGGAAACAATTTCAGTACCTTACCTACTGAAAGCTATGCTTTTTTTACAACATCCATTCTCAGTAATGATTTAGAAACTAGAGAAGCATTCCAGCACATCTTTTTCAAAGCAAGAAAAAGCCTTGGTTAACTGAAGGTTTTTTTTAGTTTGAGTGTAGTGACTTAAAATAGTACATCTTCAATGTAGATGTTAGCCTGACAGCAAGTAGAAGTGTTAGCAATGGAAGATCTTTGTACTTGCTGCAGCTTGCCCTGAAAAATGAAACTGGAAAAGCGGGATTCAACTTTGCAAGCATTGTGCCTTTTGCATGTGTACCAAGTTCTACAAACTGAGTTTGGTTCTGGCTGTCTTCTGAGTGAAGCTATTGATGCTACTTTTCTGAATGGTAGCATTTTGCTAAGAATGAAGAGCAGCCCTATAGATGAGGGGTGGATTATGGGGCAAGTACCCTGCTGCTCAAGAAAGTAGAGGTGTGCATGAAACTTGAATTATATTCTTGTATAATCCTGCAGCTTGCCTCATCACAAAAGCAGAACTAAGCTCTCTGATCTGTCTAGATTTCTATAAAATTAACCAACTTGGCTTTGTAGGAAAGAACTATGGTCTTGTTGCTTGAATACACGTATTCTTTTGCATATAAAGGTATCCTGGGTGTTACTGAAGGGTGTAGTGGCTATTGTTTAAAGGTATCTCTATTTGTTAAATACATAGTTATTGACATAAATGGTGTTAATGACCAGCACACTTCTGCAGATAGAAAGGGGAGGGCTGGGGATTTATCCCAAAGTAATGCTTCACAGAATGCAAAGTCTGAATGTAAGAACAATGTACTGAAATACTGGAATACTGTTAATGCTTTTATTCAAGTGTTATCCATTTGTGAGAGATTTTGTAGATTGTTTCTCTCATACATTTATAGTGGTCTATATTTTAATTCTGCTTATGAGAGAAAGTTGGATGAGGGAACATTGGCATCTTCTTAATTTGTATAAATGCACATTTACACTGGACTAAGTAAAATCCTGAATATCCGCCAAGACTGCAGAGAACAGTTCATTTGCCCCATTTCCATCCCACTCCCTCTCTGCTGTTTTGAACACCTGTATTGCAAAAAGGGTCCCTGCTCTTTCTTCTTTTGAGAGCCCCTTACACATCCTCTTGGACCACATGGGCCATCACACAAGGTGTAATAGAAGCTTGTTTATGGTCTGTATGCAGTGCTGTTCCATTATTTCAGTTTTCAGCCTTTCAAACAATTTCTTTCTTCCTGGACTGGAAGTATCTGTCATGCCAAGCAGCTTCAACAAGGCTGCTTGACTTAGTTACATCACAGTATATTAGAATGCGTAAGTTACATCTGCCTAGTTTGCAAGATGCCTACACGTGAGTTACTTCTGAAAAAAGGTCTGAAAGCATCAGTTTCCAGGTGTATAACTGCTGAAACTTGTCAGAAGCTGATAAAACCTCCAAAATACAAACTCTCAGAGTAATATGGATCTCCCCATGAAGAGGACAGCCTTGTGTGCTGTAGTTTCAGTAGTGGGCAGGCAGTTGGGAAAGAAATTTTCCAGAGAATACAACCACTTAAAAGTTTTTAATCTTTTCTCAGAGAAAGCCATTTAGTTAGCAGGTACCTGCAGGTAGGTTCCAAGATTTCAACTATTCTTTCAGTTCTTACTCTGCTGATTTCTCTTTTTCCCTGCTCTCTCGTTTGCTGGGATGCTGTTGCCACCCTGACTGTAAAATGAACCAGCCAGTTTCCCTTCATCTTATGCTTGACATGATTTGCGTGAATGAGCATCACCTAAGATAACTTAATCTGCTTCAGCCTTGCCCAATTCTTGCCCTAAGCATGCAAATGCATTTCAACCAAGATTAAAAGTGCCTTTAAGTCAAAATCCCCAAACAAACTAAGAAGCCCACTGCAGAGCCACTAATCGGCAAGAAAATACCCAATTTGACCTTGTGACTTTGAGCTCATCTAGAATTTGCCTTGGAACAGCTGCTTTCTTTCGAAAGGTTGAGACTAACTACTCCCTGTGATCAACTCATGGTGGTTCATACCTGGACTATATGCTGCTTGTATATGAACATATGGTTTAGTTTTCTGAAAAATACCTATTCAACAGGATATATATTACAAGATGTTGTTAAAAAACTTACTGGTGTGAATATGGATAAACCTAAGCCCCACTTTTATTTGAAGCCGGGGCAACTAGGTGTTTCATTTCATATAAGAAAGTATCTGCATGAGGCTAGAGGTCTTGAGGAAAATAGAGGTTTTGTCCTTTTCCTAGTAGGCTTTTTCCTTTATGGAAAAAAAAAGTTACATACTATGTGGAACAGAATTCATGCCACTGAAATAAATTCAAGTCTTAAACCAGTCAGTGAACTCTGAAATCCTGTAAGAGTATTGACTAGAATAATTCCCATCCTGCTTCTGTTTTTACAATTACTGTGTGCTTCCCATTGCATGTAAAATTATCTCTTTGATCTTTTTTCTAGATTGGAAATGATTTTGTTTATAGCAGTCTATATTTTAATTCTGCTTATGAAGGCATGTTTTCATTGCTGTAACTTTTATACCAGCATTAATACTGTTAAGTTATGAAATATCTTTCGACATTCTGGCAGGAATTGTGGTTTTCCATATACCTGCTTAGAGGCTGTTCTGAAGCTGTACCCTTGTTTGGTTTAGGTTTGTTAGCTTCTGACTAATTGATACTGATTTAGCTGGGAAATGTGTTCTTGTGCAGCAAATTCAGAAACCAAAAAGTGCACAAAGAACAGTCTGGTAGGATGTATTTTCATGGGAATAACTGGCTTCACGAGGAAACAGGAATATTTGCTGAAGTTTAATTCCAGTATTTTAATTCATAGTGTTACGTACCCATGTGCTAGATTTTGAACACAAGCAAACAGCTTCATACTGATCGCGTTGTCAGAGAAATGTTTTTATAGTCCTTGCTTCCTTCTAAAATTGTTTTAATGGCAACTGTAAAGCAAGTAGATTGTAACTAGCTTGAAATACTTAATAATGTCAATATAGAACTGCAATAATATTGATCAAAAGCTGAATTTCAAAAAGATGTTGCTCTGTGGAATAAATGCTGAATTTTACAAATGTTATGACTAAATAGCTTTGTCTAAGGAAAAGAATTTCAATTTCTCTTTAACTTGTAGCCTCGGCAGTCATAAAATAGAAACTGTGAAGTGCTGCTCTTTGAGGCAAACTCTATGGCTTGCCTGATAGTATCCTTTTGCAAAGGTAGCATCTGAACAAATGGGACTCATTTTGAAAATGGAGGCAGAGCTGTCCTCTGAGACATCAGAGAAGCAAAACAGCAGCAACACACTTCTGCAGTGAGCCAAGTTGCTCTGTAAAGAGGTCTGTACTGCTAAGACACCTCCAAAATGTCTTGAGCATATTACTGAAGCCGGTGAGCTTTTCTTCATTTCAGCATCCTACTGCAATCCAGTGCAGTACTAAGCATGCAGCACAGTAAATAGAATTGACAGTGGTGTTATGCTGTTCACTTGAAGTGAAACAGTGCAAACTTACCAGTATTGACAGCCTTAAAGTACAGAGTAATGGAATTGTGTAGTCATTTTGGATTCCTTCTTTCTTTTGACCGCCTAAGTTAGTCTTGCTTCACCTCTTATTTAATCAGTAAACCCATGAATGCTAGAAATTTAAGAGCTAAGACCTCATTTGTGGTTAAAAAAAAGTCATCAACCCACTGTTACCTAAAGTGTATGCAGGTAGGGATGTAAGTTTGTCCTGTTGTTTTCAGTTGCCTGACTCAAGATTCTAAAGCAGACTTTGAGCAATCATAAACCTTCAGGCCTTGCCAGAGGGAGAGGGGACGTTGCTGTTTATGACCCAGTGTAAAATCTGGTAGTTGGGAGAGAAGAATTCACATGTTTCATCTCTGTGGAGCAGCAGGACTGGGGAAAGTCAGGATTCATGGTATCTTAATTCCATTTCAACATCTATGTGTTCAACTTTCCTGTAGTTTCAACTACACCTTGTATTTGCACCCACTGTTATGTGTGTATTCAGAGTAGTTAGGTGAGCTAGCCAGTCACCAAAGAAAACAGAACAAAGAGGTAACAAAAACTTGTGTGAATAATCTGGTGGTTTTGGTCAATGCTGAAACTCCAGAAGAGGCTATAAAGCTTACCTGTGTCTGTTTGTATAAAGCTTAAAATTCAGTCTGGTTTTGATATGTCATTGGTAGTGGCTATTTTCATATAATATTTAAGGTACAGATTATGTTTTCTGGAGTTCACTGTGCTATATTTATCCATATTATATGCTAATGCTAGTTTCTGTGGTTTATGCTGCTCCTTTTTTGGCAGCTAACATTGCATATCTTGTGTAACTTCTCTCTAATAAACACACTCTTAAGAATTGTCTTGCTTCCTTGACAGTTGTTTCGAGAAGTACGAATAATGAAGATACTGAATCATCCCAATATTGGTAGGTGCCCTGCATTTCTGCAAACTTTTTTCTATTGTACTGTTGGCATTTTCTCTCTTTGGCTTTATTTGAATGCACTTTACTGCTATGCTATTAAACTTCTTTTGAGATAACAGGACAGTGAGCATTCAGGAAATGCTTCATTTTCTCACCTCCTTTACTCACGCTGCTTGAAACAAGAGTGGTGCTCTGAGGAGAGAAACTGCTCAGTCCAGGAAAGCCTTAACATAGGAGATGCTGAGTGCTCACACTGGTCTGTTGAGGACCCCAACTCCCATTTTCTGTTGAAATTATTCTTGAGGCCAGAAAACATTAATTTTTTTTAAGTGAAAGTAGCAAAACTCCATTAGTTCAGTCTAGGAGAGACTCCTGCTGACTAATATTTCCATAAAATTAGAATTACAAGGTATGTAATTTTCCCTTTCTGCTTTAGTTCTTTCACGTACCCCACAGCTTCAGGGCCCTACTTTGTGATGACAATTCTTCTGGCTGAGGAGGGCTGGACAGTCTTGTTCCAGAGACAGTTAATGGTCCTGAATCGGCCAGAGGGCTTGTTGCATACAAGGTATGGACGAGGTGTACAAGTTATTACATGTTAGGCACTCCCTCTCATCCCTTAAATTGTCTGTTGCTTTTCCAGCATTCTTAGTTTCTGCTGGTTTTGTTTTCTTGGGGGTGGGGTGGGGGGGGCTGTGTTTGTTTTAAATGAATGGTTACTATTACAATTTGAGGAAAGTCTTTCAGACCTAATATTTCTGGTACCCACTTGGTCAGAATCTCAAATTTCTAATTGAGAGCAGTTTGCTAGCGAAACAGGGAAGGTTTGTATGATCTTAAAGATGTCCATGTCAAATTGAACACTAGTTTCAGCATGAACTCGTTTGTACAGTGTGCATAAACTTCTCAGAAAATTGTGAATTAATATGCTTTGTTATCAACTGTGATTTAGAAATTAATTTTGCTTCCCCCCCACCCCCCCAGAAGAATGCTAACCTAAAGGAGATAAAATTTTCCTATGGTTTAATGTTATCACTGGCCATAAATTATACTCATTTCATGAGTATAATTTTTTGTTTGTGCTGTGCTTTTGCTCCCTGCTGCAATCTCTCATTCATTTTTCTTGCAGTAAAATTATTTGAAGTTATTGAAACTGAAAAGACACTGTATTTGGTAATGGAATATGCCAGTGGGGGTAAGTGGATTCTGAATTCTGCTTTAAGGGTAAACTGAAATATGGAAAGCCGTGTGGGTTGCATGCCTAGGAATGATATAAGAACTCCATGGTTAATGGGTTATTCTAATCTGGCCTTCACAGCACTCCTAACAGACCTCTCGGGGCAGACTTTCTTGCTTGCATCACGTTCTGTAATGTAACCCGTTAGGTTTGTGTTTAAGGGTAGTCACCATTCTGAGGCTTCTGCTGGAATTTCGAGAGATAACCTGATGCTGAATATGGCAAAAACTTGACTCTATCTGCTATATTTAGGCAAGCACTGGTGCCTTGTATAATCTTGAAAACGTGTGCCAAAGCACTTGGAGAGGCAGGTCCAGGGATAGGAATAAGGAAGACAGGAAAGAGAGCAGCAGGATTGTAAAGAGTGAGAGGGATAATGGGTGCCTGCTTGAGAAGCTGCTTAGCAGCTGAATGGGAATGTTTGCATGTGGGAAGGGAATCCAGCATAGGGTGACCAGCTAGGAAAGGCTGCTCAACAGACAGTGCAAAGATGAGGATCTGAAAGGCATTTGAGCATCTTTATTAGAGAACAGGAGGGGAAAACCAGAAGTAATGTAGATAGTGTTAAGTGAAACCACTAGACATACGCAAAACAAATCTGATACATAAGAAACTACCTATTTCTTAGTGTCTTATATGCATTATGAATAGTTTTTATTATTTAAAGTCTCTGGTTTGTTTCACAGTGGTTCTTTAAGTAAATTTCTTTTTAAATTTGAAGAAGCCTTAGTATGAAGGGTTCCATTTTTATATTTCTTGACTATTGATGCCTGGAAAGTGAAATTCAGTGAAAACAGTCAAAGAGAATTTTTTCCTGGCTGCTTCTATTTCCTTTCCCTTGAAGAAGCAGGTGTGTGGGATGTTGTTTTCAAGCACGATTTGATTGTGCATGACAGTCAAAAGTAAAACCTGTGCAGTAGAATTGATGTTTTGTCCATGTTGTGGTCAGGAGAAGTGTTTGACTACCTAGTTGCACATGGAAGAATGAAAGAGAAAGAGGCTCGTGCAAAATTCAGGCAGGTATGAAATTAAAATTCACTCTTTCTTTTGTTTCTATTTATGGCATTTTTGGATAGACATGAATGTGAGCGTACTTCTTTTACTTTAAAAGAATATTCATTGTTGTGATAATGTTTATTAAAGCTGGAGTGGGAAAAAATCCCCAAAGAGAAAAGTATCTGCTTCCTACGTACTGTCTAAAAATAGTAAGACTGTTTTGCATTCTTTTTTTAGTGGATGTTCCTAAGAGCCCTGTTTTTTGTCGTGAGTCATTTGAGGGTTGTGATCCTTTTCTGAATATGCTAGAATTTAACAGATGTTCTATCTAGAGATGTTGATGTGATGACATGTATTGCTGTGTCATGTCATACCGTTTCCCATGAAGACTAGTCTGTAACAGGTTTTTACACTGTTATTATGAGCTTTCTCATTTTTTTTTTTTACCCTGGTTTTGGTGATGTGAAAAGCTTTGATTAGATAAAATTTGGAATTTTTCAGAATGAAGGTATATAATTAACATGTAAAGAAACTGCTTTTAATTTGATGTTTCAGACTTGGGGTTTGTCATATATATGTGAAAGATACGTATGGACATGTTGAATAAACTGTTCTGTTAGGGATGAATTGCAGAGCTATGCTGCAGGTATTTCAGAAGATAAAATCTGAGTTGGTACATCTGGCTATTGGGTTGGGGGAGCTGAATAATTCCTTTTTATAGTTACTGCTATTGGAAGATCTGCATTTAAATAGAAGTTTCTCCTATTACCTCAAGGAATATATATTAAACTTTTTTTTAATAAGAAAATGAAGTGATTTTAGGGACTTTTTAGGTTTAGTGTTTGAGCTTTAATGAAACTTATATGAATATTTTCTAAAATTAAAGCTTTGTATATTAATATCTTCTGCTGAATTGTATCAGAAGCCAAAATTACATACTAGATTATATACAGATGCTGAGATGGAAACTAAGTATTTCACTGATCATCTTGGTGTTTCAGATTGTATCTGCTGTGCAGTACTGTCATCAGAAGTGCATAGTTCATCGTGATCTTAAGGTAGGCTGTTGCTTTTCATTTTGCTGGTTGACAGTCTAGAGTTATTTTTATTCCATATACTTGTCCTTGCCACTGTGAATGCCTCAAACATGCGAATGAAGTAAATATCACTTATTCTCTATTTTCTGAAGCACAAAAATAATGTAGCTTGCCTGTTGGAGCAGAGGAGAGACAAGAATAGAATGTGTTACTTTCTTTCCAGTTTTAGCTTTAAGGAAAAGACGTGCTCTCCAAAGAATTATACCTGCTGGCATGCAGATATGTACACACTGAAGCTGCAGAAATTCAGTGATACCAGTCCACACTGAAACATTTTCAGTTAAAATATATTGCGTAAACATATAAGCATATATGTAAAGCAGCCTCGTCTTAGTG
>JBCJKH010025138.1:0-16361 GCA_039877255.1 Loriculus beryllinus | reverse complement strand
ATCTCTGGCTCTGGCTATTTTGGACACTTTAGAAAATGCTCTCCCTGATGTGTTTGTGCAATCCTGTACCAGTGATACTGACTGGACCCCATAACAAAGCAGGCTGGAGGCAGGGCTGGATGCAGACGGAAGATGGATGGTGAGGGGCATCGGCACAACTACTGATGAGTGACACATGCATGTTACACCAGCTGGTAGTGGCAGAGGGGTGGAAACAGATCTTCTTAATGTGCACCTGCTAATATAAATTAATTATTATAATAATGGAGCCAAAGTGTGATGAATCTGTTCTTTCCAGCCCGCCTTTCATGCTGCCTTTGCTTTGGAAGCAGGCAGAAAAATATCACTACATTTCTTTCTTTTCCTTTGTGCAGTTGATTTGCCATTTTTGTTTTGTCATCGCTCTTAATGGTTCATCGACTTCTAACTGTGACTTGTCATTTATTCAAAGATGTATTAGCATGGTAGTGCCTAAGAGTTATTGAACAACTAACATAATGGACAAATCATTCCAGCAGCAGAGCTGGAGTTTTCAGAGAAAGGTCGTGGAAGCCCTGGGCTGAGTTGCAGGCTGGAAACATGGGCACGTTTTTGTCCTTTCGTCATCAAAGCTGGAACCAGAATACAAGAAGGTGCATGTGGTTGCATGTTTGTGTTGAAGAGCAGGGATGCCTTGCATGACGTGTGTGCAGGATGGATTTGCGACTGGGGAAAAAGATAAAAATGGATTATTACAACTGTTGCAGCCAGAAAAGTGAAATCTCTTCTGCAGTAGGAGATGTGGAAGAAAGGAGAAGCTGTTTTTTCCCCTCCTCTCTAATTTAATGAAGCTAATAAATGGGGTTTTTTGTCTACTTAGTTCGGTTTAGATTAGGGTCTGCTTCTCAGTATTGTATTAAAATGAGGCTCTGCAGTTGCCTGTGGCAGCATCCTGGTAAGGCACAACAGGCTGCAATAGGGCACCTGTGATGAAGGTGTAATTTCATTATCTTTTGGAGACCTTTCTAATGAACTTTCGGACTGTTACTGGCTCTTTGCATGTGACAGTTCCCTCATGCCCAAAGCGGCTGGTTTTTGCAGAGCATGCTGTCAGTGAAACTGAAGTGAGGAAAACCACCAATCAGTAAAATCTGTTTGGAAGGAGGGAAGATGTGATGGGAAAAGTGTTTTATGATGCAAGCTGCAAAATTAAAAAAAAAAAAATATCACCAATATATTGTGCTTCTGCCACCTTTGTTGAAATTAAAAAATAAGGAGACAAGGTCAGGTCTATGGCTTCTGCATTTGCAATCTGGCAGTGGGTTGGAAGGAGGAGCCCCAAACTACATCCCTGTGTTTTAAGGATGAGTTGGATTGTCATTTCACTCCAGCTGTCAGGGATCTATAGAGTTGCAGCTTGCACCCTCTGGAGATCAGTCAGATCTCATTAACCTGTAGCCAGTGACTTGTGCAGCTTTGACCTCCCCCTTAGTAAAAAAGAAGCCAATTCACTGAGTTTAGGTGCTAATCTTATTAGACCTATGTTAACCTCTTCCATAAGGAAAAGTATGTTTGGGATGAAAAACATATTTCTGGTAAATCTGGTGTCCAGTCTCAGTCTAACGGGATACGCAAAATGAAATTAAATGTGTATCCTTTGTCTCTGAAGGCTGCGCAGTGGCTTTGTGTAACTGCCTTCTGGTAGGTGTCATTTCAGCAAATTTAAGGACTGCTTGTCCAGGAAGAGATCCAGATAGTGAGGCTTTAATCCTAGTTATCTCTTTATATGTGTCCTTAGCTGGAACAAACTAAAGGAAAGCTGCATTTTCAGCCCACTGGTGATCCTTTTCTATTCAACATTGCAATAATATTGCAGGGGTTTTACCACAAAAATGTCAAGCTTCTTACAGCAGTAAGTCTTAGGGCTATAAAATTTATACTAGCATGCTAAAGAGATTTGGGCATAGTGGCTGTACTGGCATTAGGGAGCAGCTGAAAATACATGTAGGCTAATGTTAGATTAAACAGAGGCAATTTAATTGGCATTTATACATTGAGAGAAGGAAAAAATAGCAAATGTGACTAGGAAGCTTTTCGAAATCAGAGACGTAATTTGCTTTCCAAAATGATTCACAGCATCTCATGTTAACTAATTAACAAAACAGCAGGTTTCTGCATTTAACAGCAGCAGGGTTAGGACTCGGTGGGGTTGGTTCTCATCTGTGTGTTTGTTAGGGTCTGTTCAGCCCCCTCAGTGCTTTTGCTCTGCTCTTTGGCATCTGGGAGAGTCCAGCCTCTTTCAGAGGCAGAGTTACAAGTGGCTGCACTCCGCAAAAGGACCCAGATGAGGGTGAAAGTGGCAGGTTGAGAGGCAGGAGATTATGCATTGACTGACATGATTCAGTCATCCATAAAATGATTTTCATTAATGTTTAATGTGTGTCAAGAATGTCAGCATCCATATGAGAGGCAAATAAATTATTTAGTCCTATGAGTGTCTTGTCTCTCCCCTCCCGCTGATGTATGTAAAATGTTTGCCCTGGTTTTGTTTAGATTTAGGATGTTGTGGAAGTTAAACCAACCACTGTTACACCCAGAGCATTTTTCTTACAAGACCCTTGGAGGAGCTACTGCTGCTGCTTTCCAGGTCGGTGCTTTGTTAGAGAGGTCTGGACAACGTGTAGTCAGCTGCAAATGGGTTAAGCACAGTCTCTATTGGTGTGCTGAGGTTGTTTTTAGATTGGTTTGCAGAGGGGTAGACCCTGGGAACCTGAAATAAGGACAAAAGAGTAGGGTGTGAAAGGAGGTCCTGCTGTCCTGTGGGGATCTGCTGTCAGAGCAGCCCAGCATTACAGTGTAAACCATGAGCCTTTCCTGCACCCTTGCAGGGATGTGCTGCACCTGATGTTAACTGGCATGCTTTCTTCTGCAATTCTTGCTACGTTGGTGTTGCTAGTTTTGTCTGGAGGTGCATCACCCAGAGACCTGCAACCGCCTAGTTTGGATGAACTGTGTCATCACCCTCAGCGGTGGGCACAGCCTCTGTGATCTCAGCAGGACTTCGTACCCCTCTGCAGGGCTGGTTTCTACTTGCCTGCCCCATTTCAACAGCTTAGGACATGGACCTTGTTTTATCCCTAAGTCAAGAATTTGTGCTTATGAAGGGAAACCCCCCTTTGAGTTGTGGGTTTGGGGTTTCACTTTGTTAAATTTTTTAAATTAGCTTCACAGGATGACACAGTAGTTGCAAGCTGAAATAAGTCCTAGCAGAAAGAGGGACCAAAGGGGATGAGCAAAGGAAGGAATGAATCTGATCAGATGGGATTTGAGGGGAGGTGAGACATGGAAATATAAGCCTAATTAATAGTGAGGCTGTAGTTTCTGAATATTGGATGAACCCCAATCAAAAATTACTGATTTAAAATGCACTCTGTCACTCACAGTAGACGCAGCCATCCTTCCTGTGCAGGGATTTTTCTGAAGGCAGTGGGCACTTTGTCAGCCTGTGTGTCTGCTTGACTGAGGCACGTTGAACCCTGTCAGAAAAATGAAAAAGACAACTCTGCATTAAAGAGAAAATGTACAGATTGTTTTTAAACACAGGGGGAAATGCTACTGCTTTGTTTGTTTGGGATTTTTTTTTTTATTTTTTCTTTTTTAGGGATGTCAAGGCCTTGGGACAAGGATCTCAATTGGCCTCTAATTAAAGTTGCTTTCTTACTGTCTGGCATGAAATCCCCCTGAGAGGCAGATGTTTGCAAAGCACACTTGAGGCACTGGCATATGGTTCCTTTGTAAGGCTGGCGTTTCAGCAAAGTGCTTCCTGAATGTTGTACATAATTAGATATTTTATTTTATTTCTTTGTCCTGGAGAAGTTACTGGCGGCTGGCGACCTCCAGGGTCCAGGAGGGAGGCTTTCTGAGAGACACATGGGAAACCCTAAGCATGTCACTGATGCATGACAGGTGCAAACAGATGCCCTGGTGCTGCTCTGTGGAAAAAGCCTGTTGACTAAACCATTGCCAGTTAAAGGAAATTATTCTAACCTACAGAATTTACTAAAGGATGAGACCCTGGGTACCCAACCTCTAGAACCTGACAGAGGACTTGTGTCCTTCTTACAGGAACCCATTAACAGGTCTAACCATTTTACAGGATCACAAGCTTCTGCGGAATGTTTCCATAAGGAATCCAGTTGCAATTAGGAGGGGACTGAAATTAATAGAAAATATTCTTGCACACTGGGCTTGGGTAGAAACCACTTAGAATGTGGCCTGTAGCTCTTTATTAACACCATAAAAGACTGTTGCATCTGGACTGTCACTGATGTGTAGTGCAATCTACAAGACATATGACTAAAAGCTCAAGGTGCTGAATGCACTCATCTTCCTCTGGGGCAGCACATCCATGCCTTGCACACTTAAGAAATAAAACACCAGATTTTGTCTCAGATGACCTATTTTTCCCAATTCTTTTACCATCTCCCTTTCCTTCCCAAAAAATTCTGTGTCACCAGAGCAAGTCTTTCCTACTGTTGATGCCTTATTTTTGCCTATCTATAAAAGCACGCTGCAACAGTTCCCTGCCTCAGAAAGGCTTTTTGAGACAAAATTAATTCATGTATGTAAGGTGCTTTTGAGGTCTGTGGAGCTGACTGTGCTTTACTAATGTGGGCCATCATTATTTTCATTCTCTAGAGAAGAAAACCAAGATCTAGCACAGTTAAAACAGCTTGTTCAGGATCACAAGGCAATTTAGGAGCTGAAGCACAAATAGAGCCAAGTCTTTTGACTGGCAATCAGATGTTCTATCCACAGGGCTACCTATAATGTCTAATTATTTTTCCAAGGGTAAGAACTGAAAGATCTCAGCCTGATTCCAAAGTCCCGATGGAAATACAAAGCAAATGCATAAAAGATTGACTCACAGTCATTGCATTCTCTTAGCATCTCTATTAGTGTATGTTTAAAATGGAACAAATAAAATTCCCCATGGATGGAGATGAGGCAGAGCCTTTGCCGCAGAATGTGCATTAATTCGGTATCCTTCTGACGCTTTGAATGGTTTTGTGGCGTGTATGAAAAGGCAAAGCCTGGCTGCTGGGTTAGGTGGGATGCACAGGATGCAGTATTTTAGGCTTCAGATGCTGAATACAGCTTATTCGAGGCCACATGTGTGCAGAGGCTAATGAATTCTCATGCTTGCTGCAAGCGGCTGTATCTTTCTTGAAGCCTTGCCTATTTTTTTGGCATGCTTTCACGCTGAAGCTACTGTTTAAATGTGTGGACATTCAAAGGCTGTGCTGGGAGGCTTAATGCTGCCAAGTACCTCGTGGAAGGAATAACAATCGCAGCAATTAGCAAGCTCCCCCAAACTCCAGCCCTGCCTTTCTGTGTTACAGGCAGGGGAGAGAAGTGGGCGCTGCAGGGATTCAAGCTGCCATGTCGAAGGCAGTTGAAAAGCAGTTGGACCTCTGACAAGCACTGGCAAAGCTTGGAAGTGAAGGTAGCCTGTAGTATTGCCACCCAATAGCTGTGGCCAGAAAGGTGTTGCAGCAGGCAGTAGTGGGGTATAATGAACAAAAGGAAGGGCAGAATAAGGAAACACAGAGAAAATAATATTAGTCTGGACTGACCCTAAGTAGTACACATTTAATATAATTAATATTACACATATAATATAATATATTACACATATAATACAACAACACCACTCATCTTTTCATTTTAGAGTAAATGCAGCAATGTAATGAATATAACTTTTGTCTCAGCTGGGATAAAGTGCTAGGCATGTGGTGCTGTGCAGACCATCTATTCAGTGTCCATGATTCTTGCAACTTTTGAGACCATGGCATGGGTCTGTAATTCACATTAAGAAGAATAATAACCTTTGTTAGTTAAGCATATAGCTCTGGGTTAATCTTCAGTAATAGCTGGTAATGAAATTTACAGATTAATTTTCTTTTTTTTCTGGCAGGTGCTGCCTTTAGATTCAGTTCAGTGCAATCCTTCCTTCATCTATGAAGTCAAAACTGGCTCTTCTGTTGCCTGCAGCGGGGTAGTGTGACAGGAGAGCCTTACAGGCTCCTGGGAGGCTCAGGGCATTAAAGTCTTCCTTCTTTGTATCAGGGATCACACTGTTGTCTGCAGAGGAGTGATCGGCAGACGCAGTGTCCAGCCCCGTTTATCTCTGCCAGATGGTGCTAAAATACTAGTCCGGAACACATGTTGCTTCTGTTCTACCAAATGCTCATGCCATGCTGTGGCCTCTCTGCCTCTGAATCAATGAGCCTCAGCCAGCAAAATCCCAGTGGCAAAGGCCCCGACAGCCCTTGGCTAAGCCCCTCTCCATTGCTTGTAGAAAATCAGAGAAATCTTTCTAGGAAATCTCACAGCCCTTCAGGGACAGACAGTAGTGTGCAGGAGAGGGAGGAAGGGGTTAAAGAGGGTTTAGCACACACACAAAGTAAATATTTGACGCAGAAATGCACAAAGAAAGAATAATGGGGAGATAAGGGCAGGCGGAGGAAGCAAGAAGTGTAAAGAGAAGAAAACAGAGGATTATATTCTGCCAGAAGACAAAGGGATGGTTTGTATGTCGAAAGCATTGGGGAAATGAGGGTCCAGCTGTGTGCAAACTTTCTGTCTGACGCTGGACAAGTCAATCTTTCTGTGACTCAGTTTGCAAAGGCTGCAGTGGGAATAATAAAGTTTCCTTTGTTCTGCCTTTTTCTGCTCACATCAGACGTCCCTTCTGTTTGTATGTTGTAGAAAGCCAAGATGCACTTGGCTTTCACTGCAAACACAAATAAAATCCACTGAGAATTTGAGAGGAAAAAGAAGAGGTAGGAATCCAAGAAGGCTATGATAAACCTAGAAGATAACTGCCTCAAAAACTGGGGAGGCAGAGGAGTACAAGAGAGGCCTTTACTGAGGGAGGAAGAAAGAATATGGACCAGATTAATGCATCTGTTTCCTCCTGGACTCCAGTACAGTTCCTTGAGGGGTGGGTTTAGCCCAAGGAGTTCAGTTTTGTTTGGTTAAAGAAACTTCATGCTGAAGTTTTTAAATAGTCAAAGCTGTTCTGAGAGCTAAGAGAATGTGGGCAGCCTTTCCTGAAACATTGCATGGGACTTGGGATGAACAAATCCTGCTGAAGGCATCAGGAGCCAAGTGATTAAGCCCCATGCAGTGCTCTGACAGGAGGCCTTCTTCTTGCCTACGCATACTTTTTTAAGTATAGAAAGTATTTCCATATTTCCAGCAGCTGATCTTTATTCGAAGCCAAGAGCTGCATTTTTCATGTTAGAACTGATGCTTTTCTAGGAAAAACCACTCTGGAGCAGACCATTGGTTCATCTAGCCTAAGACAGTGTCTCCAGCAGAGGCCCTGCTCTCTGCTTAGTGAAAGAAATCCTAAAGCCCATAGGACTCTCTCCAGGGATAATTTCTGTTTCACTCCAAGAGTTAGAGTTTGGCTTTCAGTTCAAACTCTGTAGGCTGATAGTCTTTCCAAAACTCTTGCTTATTTTATTAATCTTTACAGTTCCCTGGAGCTGTTTGCTGTTCACAGATCTGTAACCTGCTCGGGAAGCCCCTTGAGCTGCTGACCTCCACTTCAGCAGCAGTTAGCTGCCTAGGCTACCTGGGGCATTTGTGTGAGGAAAAAGGAATTTTCTTAGCTCCAGGTTTGCTGCATTCAACATGGACACATGCGTTAAGCTTCCCTTTTCACCCAGCTGGCTTCTCATTATAGCATCTCACCTAAAACTGTGAGTTGCTTTCGCCGTGCACGGAATCCCTGCTGGGAGACAGGCTGTGCATGTGTGATACTGCTCTGCCCTGAAACGTGACTCAGCCATGCTGAGGATCCACTCTTTTAATATTTCAGTGCTTCCAAGTTAACAGGAGTACATTATTCTGTCAACTGCTCCAGCAGGCATGGTGTGTTTTTCTTGTGTCACTGGAGTAATACAAGTTTGTAGATAGTCATCCTGGTAGGTGAATAGCACATTAAGCTAGGCCATGATAAAGGTGTGAGGGGCTGCAGGGTAACTGTGACATGGAACCATGTCAGCAATTACAACGCTCAAGCTTCTTTGAAGACCATGGTGAGACTTGCAAGTAGAAGGACAAGAGGGGCACTGTTGGGTAGTCCCATGCTTATGATGATGGTGAGGCAGAAAACAAGCGCAATGACAGTGGGCAGCATGGCTCAGTGTACATTCTGCCCTTCCTTCATCCACCTTCTCTGTGTACTCCTACTGCAGAAGGGCTTGTGGCTTACAGGAGTAAGAGAGAGGTGTAGGGCAGGATACAAAGCACAGCCTTTCTCATCATCTAGTAGCAAACTGGCTAGGTGGTTGTATACCCGGGGCTCTGCAGCAAAAATTACGTGGTGCTATGCAGACACAGCTTTGAGCCCAGCACACAAACAAGCAAAACAAATCTATTAGAAACAGCTGGGGAATAGGATGAAAACGAGCATTATTGGGGTATGCTTATAATAACTTACGAACTGGGGAATGCCTCATTGCTGCTCTGGGCCCTCTTGGAGACAGATTTGATGTTGCTTTTGGAGCCCTCATTAAAGCCATTGCTTTTCCATTTATGCATCTTTTCCCTGAGCCCTTGCTGGAAAACCTGAGAGCATGCTTTGAGATGTAGCTGCTAGCGTAAAGATTTTATCAGAAGCTGGAGTGACCTCTGAGAGCAGTGGTCATGGCCTCAGCTCTGGGTCATAAGCTGCTACTTGCATGAGCGCATATATTACCCAGGGCAAGGGCATTGCTTTAAGCACGAACCTACCTTTAGGAGTTTCCTCCCTCATCCTGAGGGAAGTTTTGCATCTCTCATCAATTTTTGTTGATTTCCTGGCCCTAGAATGGCTTCACAGCTTTCTCGTATGTTTGTCATTTTGCAGTGTGTCTAGCCTGTCCTGGAGGATACTGAGGGAGACAAAAAAACCTGCTGGCAGCATTGCCCCCATTTGTATCTTCCCTTGCCTCTCCTGTGCAAGCCCTTTGCATCCTGTCCTGCTGCAGCTCAGGAGATGACCCTCTTTAAAAGTCATACATTTTTCTCCTGGTCTTCATTCATATTACCTTGGTGAGATGCAGTTCTTCCTTGTGGGAGAGCATCTGAAATTGTCTTTCAGCCCTCAATATAGTACTTCTTGCTAAGAAGTCCTTACTGCGTGGTTTACACATACGTATAACAAAACCACGTTTTTGGTTTTGTTGACTAGACTTCAGTTGTACAATGTCTGCTGCATAGTTAAGTGCCTTAGAATTGACTTTGCTGTTTCCCTGACAAATTTAACAAATACTGGCCAAAACTCAGCCTGCACTGACACTGCTGATCTTGCAGCTGGAGAAATTTGGCCCAGTACTTCACTTCAGTGTCTCATAGCCATCATGATGTGTCTAGCATGCTGGCTGTTCTTGTTTGCTTCATGGTTGGATGAGATGCTTATATACAAAGCTTCTTAAATTCCAAACATTGCCTGTGGCTGAATGGTTCCTCCATTTCATGTGAAAGCTAGTCACAGCCTGGGATCTGAGACATTATTCTTGTTAAGAGGACAGGTTAATAGCAAAGTCTCATATATTTAATACAGAGTGCCAGAAGGCCTGGTTACTTTAACACAGAAGGAGTTCAGCAACCAGGACTAGTTTCCCTGGTCCTCAAACACTTTACTGACACAAAGCACTCATTAGGGATCTCTCAGGACTGCGCTCCAATGCCTGTTCAAATTGTAGTTACTTTGGTCTTGGCCTCGAATTGAATTACCTCACTCCTTTCTGTGCTGATTTTAATGAGTGTAGGCTTAGCTGATGAGTTTGCTCATCTTCTGGAGCTGAGTGTTGTAGAGGTGACACAGGTTCAGCTGCAGGTGAAAATGGCTATTATGGTCTTCATCCCATCTGCTCCATATATGCATGCATCATAGAATCCTAGAATGATTTGGATTGGAAGGGACTTTAAAGTTCCTACCCCCCTGCCATAGGCAGGGACACCTTCCACTAGACCAGGTTGCTCAAAGCCCTGTCCAGGTTGGCTTGAACAATTCCAGGGATAGGACAACCACAGCTTCTCTGATCAAATTGTTCCAGAATCTCACACCCTAATAGTAAAGAATTCCTTCCTAACGTCTATCTAAATCTGCCCTTTTTCAGTATAAAACCATTCTCCCTTGTCCTGTTACTGTGTGCCCATGTGAAAAGTTCCTCTCCAGTGATCAAATCACTGTACCTTTAAAGGCTGCATGAGGCAAGAAATATATGACAATATATGTGGAGGGCTTTTATTTCCATTCCCATTTTCAAACCCAGATGATCAGGTGTCATCTGTTGTGTTCAGCAGCAAACACATGGTGGCCAGAATATTGCTGTGTTTCTAGCCTGTCAAGAAAGCTGCTTAGTGAGCAGTGCTGTGGCTTCAAAACACCCCTTACCAAGAGGAGACTTTGGCTTGTAAGCATGTCCTTCCTTTGAGTGTGGTCCCCACCTTGAGCCCTTCCATTTCCAGCTGTGCTGTGTAAAGAGGAAAGGAAGGGGAAAAGCCTTTGTAAAGCCAGCCCCTGTGCAAATCTGCCTCAAGGGCTGATGCTAAATGGGTGTGCATGTAGTGTAGCATTCCCCAAAATTTTGCCTGGACTGTGTTCAAAACAGTGAAAGGAGAAGGCTCTTGGCTGGGTCTGCAGGCTGGGCATCTCCCAGGCTTGATAGTATGGTCTGTGAAACAGGCAGTGGGGCTAAACCTGCTTACTTGGTGGGAAATTTGTTAACCTTCCAGAACTTCTGAAAGATAAAGTGATGAGCTGATTCTCTGTATTTTCTTTCTACAAACATCAGTATTTATGCTAATACTACTTCTGCATTGTACATTAGAGTCTGTTTCTTGGTGCTTTTATGTGATCTATAGACTTCTTCCAGCCTGATTTTGAGAAACATAGTGTCCATGAAGCTGGGAACAAGAATATGCTCTCACCTAACGTGGCTTTCCTGTTTTCTTGTTTTGTAGGTTCTTTTCGAAATGATGGTTTAAAAGCTGCTGATGTTCTTCCTATACTGAAGGAGAAAGTAGCCTTCGTGTCAGGTGAGCACATTTTTGCTGGATCCTGCAGCCTAATATGAGCACCATCTGCCATGTCCTGGTTCTTACGGTGTTTCAGTCACAAGGGAACAGTTTTGTGTTTGGACTTGGTATACTTAAATTAGCTCTTCTGCTAAGAAAAGGGCTGTATGTGGAACAGGGCTATCCAGTAAGACTCACAGTGTTGGAAACTAGCACATGTTGATTTTCTTCAGATTCTGAGAAACAGGTAGATGGGCAGCATGGGTGGGATGAAATGCAGCTTCCTAGCTCCAGCCCAGACCTGTGCTGCCTCAGCTTTCAGAACAGTTCGGGGATCCTGCTTTGGGTTCAAGGTCAGTGAATATCAATAATTCCTGTTTGTAGAAAGTGCTCAGACCTGTAAATCACTTGTGCTTCATTTACAATCTCAATCAACTTGCAGTTAAAAGTACCATTCAGTTGCATTTACATAATAACTCAGATGCTCAAAGATCTCCTGCCATCCTGTACAAAGATTTACAGCCTTCATTTAGGAGACCAGTCTCAAGGACCTGGGGGTGGATGAGGACTAGACAATATGGAAATGTCTTTGAGAATGGTTTGGATGATATTGTTTCTGGTGTGAATTACAACTTGTCAGGGAGAGGGGGAAGAGAAAGTCTGAAGCAGTCCTAATCTTCAGTGAAGTCACTCAAATTGACAGCATAAAACCAGGGTATTAGAAAACCAGGGCAGCATAAAACTGGGGTATTATAAAACCACAGACACAGAGGGCCAGTGTTTCTGGTGATTGCAAACCATTAAGGCTGCTTTTGGTGATCTTCCCTAGTGCAATGGGAAAATCTGAACCAGTAATAGCTGCCCTTCTTGTGCACAGTCTTTGCTTTTTGTTTCCTTCTTCTTCTCAGTAATGCTGACTGCATAGGAGAGTAGCAGCGAGGCTGTTAGGTGCTTGGACACTTCCTCCCAGGTGCTGGAGCCGGGCTTGTGAGGATGAGGCTTGTCACCCTCCTGAGCCACAGAGATGTCTTGCCAGGCAGGAAAAGCTTTTGCCTTCTCTAACGGTTGGTGTATGATGGCTTCCCATATAGCAACAGTTTAATGGTCCAGGGATCACGAGTCCTGCAGTGACTTGAGCTAATTATTTGTGGCTCTATAAACCCTATACTTTCTGACTCATGATGTGAAGATCCAGGGCTTTGAAGGAGGTTTGTAAGAGACCAAAAGCCTAATGTGAAACCCCAAGACTATCCCAACTGTAGTTGCATGCAAGACTACTTTATCTCACACTGATGTTTTATTCTGAATGTTTTACATGGTTTTTGGCTTTCATTGCTCCAGAGATGGGAACGTATTCATAAAAATACAGTGTACCTGCAAAGTAGTTTGTGACACAGAAACTGTGCTGAAATTTGGTTTTTGGCTCTTGCTGTCTCTTCTCATGGAAATGACTGCAGGATCATTTGGTAGTTCATGGAATATTTAATAACGACAGCCTGTCTGGATCGTTTACATAGCCCCTTCCACTGATGGTGCCTGCATTCAGCTCTGAGCCACAGGGTCTCACACCAAATCATCAGCTCATTAGATGCTATCCTGGGCCAAGCTTGTCTTGCAGCAGGGGGTGCAGGGGTGGGGGTTAGGTGGCATTAAACAGAAGACGCCAACATGATCCCCTGGGGTTTCACACCATGAGCAAGGGACAGCTTGCTCCATGTAGACTCACCAGCCTCCAGCCTTGTAACTGGTCAAAATGTGCCTGTTATTGACATAGCTAGTTAGCTAGGGATCCTAGGATTTACACCAGCTCTCAGCTGTTGCAACAACTACGGGCAACAATTGTCAGGAGCCTTTGCAGATAAAATGCTCTGAGCTGCTAGTGTCTTACCGCAGTAGCCCTAGCATCACCCTCCAGCCCAGAGTTTTAAGTACTGCCCAGTCTTCCCCTGGCATGTAGTAAAGCAGACTAAGAAAGAGATTTGAGCACTTCAGCTGATGGCTAGCTTCTTTTTAATTAAAATGGAATAACTTCCTAGAGTATGCTTTGGGCCCAGAAGAGAAAATTTTTTTGCCAAAACAAAAAAATCAAATTAGATGGACTTTGCAAGATAAAAAAAACCCTGTTCTGTAGCTAGCACAGGCTGTGGGAGCACATTGTGTTTGTAATCAGGCTCTCTTGAAGAAAGGGAGAGTTTTATTGAGTCCTCTTCAGAGTTTAATACTGCAGTTAATTTTAACAATAACAGTACAGTAAGGTTGTCAAGGGGGGTTCTCCTTACACCAGAAGAATTTATCAGCATGCACAATATCTCTGCTGAACATCTCTGTTGTATAGTTTGTTTCTTTTCTCATCTGTTGTGGATTGCCAGCTTGGTTTTGAGTCCATGATTCAAGAGGAATGCTGCAGAGAACAAACAAGCTCCTTCAAGCAGGGACCATACTGTGTGTTGTGTTTCAATGTTGTGAATGCTTCACACCTGGACCCTGTAGAAGAGCAGGGCAGAACAGGCAGAGAAGTGACACTGTCTGCTGCCTGCTCCAGAGCAGGCACAACAGGACCTGCCTGCAGAGCTGTGTGATCTCAGAGGAGCACTCAAGCTTTCAGAAGTGCACTTAATTTCAGAGTTGAAATACAGCTCTAACTAGCTGGGCATGGATTCATCCAGCCTAAATACCGTCTGGGGCTCTGTGCCTGGCGCTTCCCCCGGCTGGCTCAGCTGGCAAGAGAGCAGCAGGCGCAGGGCTCTGCATCCGCATCGCTGCGCTGCAGGAGAGTTGAGGAATGGATAATGTTGAGATTTTTTCCTGGAACTGGTTCTTGATTTCTTCCAGTGATCTCATGTACAAGCTAGACTGAACCCGAGCAAAGTTCATGTGTATGTGTGTCTTAAAGAGCACCTGAAAATCCCATTCCAGCGCTCAGAGGCAGAGAGATGGCCTGAGCAGTTGGGTGCACGGTGCATCCTGGCCATTGCCATCTGATTGCTTCCATTGCTGACCCTGTGGAGTCAGATTAAGCAGGGAGTTGGCAGGGGGGAGGTTTTGGCCACCTGCTTGTTGCCTAAATCCTAATAAAATCTTGGCTTTGCCTGGGGGGTTCACTGTGTTGCTTCCAGCAATGGAATGGCTTTTGGAACCATTAGGTAGTGAGGTACAGGCCAGAGGCTGACTTTTTGTATTCTGAGAAGGAGATGAGCATAGAATAGAGGAAACAAAACAGGTTGTAGATTATTTTAGGTGGAGGTTTTTTCAGTGAGAGGTGATGAAATATTTTGGAAGCTGGGCTTATAGTCTTTCCTAGGAAATACAGATGCTGTTTTAGAAGAGTGGTTTAACTTGGGATGCTGTTCAGCTGCTGGATTATTTTTATAAAGATTTCCTATTGATCTGTGCAGTATGGGAGAAAGTGTATGAGACTCTCAGGAGAGAGAGATGATGGTCCCTTGGTCCCTTCCTGTGCATGGACCTTTTCATTCAGTTAGGCTATGAAAAGCTTGTTAGTTGACTAATGCAGTGGGTCTCACTGAAAACATTTCCCCTTTCCCCATGTCTCACCCAGAAGAGTTTCTCAGGATCCTTCCCAGTAATTCCTGATCCCTGGTGGGCTCAGATGAGCAGCAGAACGTGAGGTGTTGCCTGTCACCCAGATAGCGTCTGCTCTCTGCCAAGGCAGGAGTACAAAGGAGGAGGCTGGCCTGATTTTTGAAAGAGTGGTTGAGCACAGAGGAAACTACAGCAAAAGGTTAAGGATGTAATAAGCCAGTGAGCTGCTGCAGCAGGAGAGCTCCCAAAACACATTCAGCGAAGTGAGAGGTTTTTCTGTGGACTTCGGCCAAAAAAAGGCACGGGGTAGACAACTGGATGTGGTAACAGTTTGGCCATCTCCATCCTTCAAAAATCCACCGTCCCCAACCTCCTATGTCTCAGGAGCAGCCTCCTGAGTTGGGTCACAGCGACATCTGAGCCTGGTTGAGAACCTGAAGGGAAAACAGACATTTCCCCAAAGGTCTTTTAGAGGAGGAATTTCAGTGTAAGTAGATCAGAAGAAAGGACAACTTTGCAATTAGATTTCATTACATTTAGGACAGCAAGATGAATCAAAGAGGAATGCTCTGAGGGGGAGACAGTGACCTTCCCAAAGGTCACAGGTCACTCACTGCCACACGTACAAGGAACCACATGTTCAGGGGCATTTTTTATATTTTTTTGTGATGGATGCACTTCACTCTTCAATGAAGGGGTGGAAATGAAACCCCAGGACCCTCTGGGCACTGAAAGAGTTCAGATACAGGTTACAAGGAGTCAAACACTGATTTATAGACACTGGAATTTGTACTGGGTTGGGAATAGAACTAATCAAAATACTTAATTTTTGAATGATGTAAACATTTTGTATTTGCACAAAAAGTTTTGATTTAAATTAAAAGTTTCCATTCTCTTTTTCCTCTGGAATGAAAATTTGAAATGAAGTATCAACAGTTCTTCTATATTTTGTTACAGAAAAATGTGTTTCATTTTATACTGTTCCCTGATGTAGTTTGAAATCAATGGAAATTCCAAAAAGAGGAAATACGCTATTAGGAAAACACAGCATTGCTTGACTATTGAATTTTCCTAGTGGTTTTGAGCCATCATGCTTTCATCTAAAATTTGCTGCTGCATTGATTCAGTTTTTAATTTGAAGAAGAAAATTAGGAACTTTAGACAGTGAAGTTTCCAAGTCTTCTGATGGCATCTGGGCCTGCTGGGTTTGTTTTTTCTTTCTTTTTGTTTTCCTAATTGTTTGATTTTTTCCTTTTGTTTTACTAGAGTGTTCTTTTTTTCAGGCCAGAGAAGAGCCTTTACCTATAGGGGTGTTTAGATATCCTCACTGGGACTCTAAAGTTAAAGCAGAAATCAAAATGTTTCCTGGGATTTCTGATTTAATTTACTGTAATGTGCAGAATCAGTTGCTGTATTTCTTTCCATACATTCTACTGTAGCCATGGACTAAATTAAACTGTTTCAGTGGAGAATGTCTAGTCAGTGCCAGTACTTACTGTCCTGGCGCTTGGACACAGCAGCTTGCCAAAATCCACCAATATCTCCTTAGAGCAGGGAGATTTCTCCTTTATGTACTTCCTTAATTAGCATGTGTGAGTGGTAATGCAACCTGTGCTGCCTTGTGGAAAGGCAGAATGGTTCTAGTGCCTAACAAAACTGGGGGAAAAAAATCAACCCAATCAAAATTTCTGTCCAAAAAAACTTCACAAAACTTGTAGGATCACAAGTCATTGGTTGTGTGTTGTCCAAACACACTGTAC
>JBCJKH010025132.1:0-23937 GCA_039877255.1 Loriculus beryllinus | reverse complement strand
TTTCTGTAGACAAATCTAGGATCATGAGGAACTGACATAATGAAATAGTTACTGTGTTTATTTACACATGAGCAGTCTCCAATGGTTTCCTTGCTATAGGTGTCCTGCGTGGGATTTACTCCTGCCCATGTTCAAATAATACTGGCTTACACTCTCCATCCTGGTGACACAAGTCCTGTCCCTCAGCTCTCAGTCTTACAGTGGCTGGAAGGGTAGCAGAGCAGTAGAGTCTGGACAGCTGACTAGGTCTCTAATTCTACTATACACTTTTGAAGTTAGTGAGTTTAAATCACAAGGTTTCACTCACCACCTTTACTCATTAGCATTTGATCATCTCTTCTTGGCCTGTTTTGCAAGATGTTAAGTATTTCCACACTGATCTCCCCCAGCTGTCTTTCAAGGAAGCTCTGTATTGTGTGGGATCAGGGTGTCTGAGAAGAGGCACCAAGCCTTTTTGTAGTAGAATTCTTTTTGCCATTGAACATTAAAGGAGTAAAGATAAAACTCCTGATGAAAAAAATGAGCATTTTTATTTTCATATTGCTTCGTATGCTGAAAAGCTATCCAAAGAGTCTTCCTGAATAAATTCAGTGATTTCACTGAAACTTACTTCCCTTTAAGCTTTTCATTTCATAAGAGTTCAATTTAATGCAAACACTGAAATAAGCTTAAAGATCTCCTGGATCCCATAGAATCATAAAATGGTTTGGGTTGGAAGGGATCTCGAAGCTTATCCACTTTCAACCCCACTGCAGTGGGCAGCAACACCTTTTGCTAGACAAGGTTGCTCAAAGCCTCATCCAACCTGGCCTTGAACACTTCCACATATAGAAATGATTCCTGGCACAGGGATGTCCTTCAGGATGAAGATAAAGCTGGAGTAGTACCACATTTATCAAGTTAAATGTTTTAAAATGTCCAACTATTTCACAAGTAATAGGAACTACCAACTTGTAGATGGTTTGTTTTTTCTGTTGTTTTTTAATTTAACACCGATCCCTTCCATGGGTACCATCATAGTAAGATTGCCTGCTGTTAGTTTTGTCAACTTCAGTACCTAATTGCATATGCTTAGGAACTGATTTTTTCTGGATACTCCTTAGCATATGAAGTGTCCCAGAAGGTGGTAGATGATCCCAGTATATTCATGTGCTTTTTACACAGGTGGTGTTTCGTTCTCTTGATTCATCTTTTTTGTTAGTTGTAATAAATGACTCATAAGTCAGCTTTGATTTAGGGAAATACTTGAAACAGAGAGTTAATTTTGTTGCCTTTCCTCTTATTTTCCTCTAGTACAATGCTATGGTAAATGCTCTGTATCACTCCCTATATGTTATGAGAAGATAGGTATTGAAAGAAGAGACCAGACCTGATAATGGTTTCATATCCCATTCTGTAAATCAGGAGTAATTTCAGTGAAGTTACCTGTATTAGATCAATGAGGTTCAAACGCTTTTATGTAGGAGGAGTGAGGGAAAACAAGTGATGGAGAGGAAGTGAGGCTAGAAGGAAGGAGAGAAAGGAGTGAGGTAGGATAGAAGTAAGGAGGCTGTCCCAGCTTCTGTTTAAAAGAAATAAGCAAAAGTCACACTTCTCAGTCTTTTCACCCTCTCTCATTTTGTATAATAAGGCTGATGTAAATAAAGCAGGACAATTCTGCTAAGTCCAATGATACAATCACACCTAGACACCTATTCAGAAAACTGGAAAGTGAATTAGTCATGGTCTAATAGTCTCATTACATGGGATGTGTGAGAACCCTTCCTCTCCTTCATTGTTGAGTCTGTCTCTGGGATTAATGGGCCTCAGCAGTACCAGTGACCCACAAACAAAGGAAATCATCATGATTCCTTCTTGACTGCAGGGGGCCATAGTGTGAGTCGACAGCAAAATTTCTCCATAAAACACAGGTAAAACATCTTGTTAACTGGGCTGAACAACAGGGAAAGTTTCAACAATGCTGTAATTCTGTTTATAGAATATCATCTCTACAGAAAGAATTGGGAATCCTGTGAATTTAGTAGGCAGCCATACAGTCAGGGAAAGGAGACAAAGGGTTACGCTGCAGGTAGCATTCCCAAGAGAAAGTCTGGCTGCTGACACATTCAGCATATTAACTGCAGCCCTTTGCAGAAGCATAGTGTGTGTCCTGGTTAGATTCATGGGACATGGTAGAAGTGAGAGGATGCTGAATGATGAGAGTCATCCTAATAGCATTAGAAGGGATCAGGAACTAAAGAACTTCATGTCATGCTACCACTGCTGTACGAGACCACCTTTAATTCTGCAGCACACCAAGTTCTTGGAGCCTTAGAGTTTGTCCATTAACAGCATCTGGTTGCTCACACAAAAATACTTCTCACATCCAGACTTCTAAGCAAGTAGCAATTAATGGAAAGTAATGATTGGTATGACTTTAATGCTGGAAATGCTTCCATACTCTGCAGTAACATAGTTGTACTTCACTGGTGATTATTTTAATATTTCTGTTTTTATAAGCAGAGCACTTATTTAAATAAGCCTAAAACCAGATAAAGTTTGGAAGAGTCTGATAACCTACAGCTCCATGCTCTAGGTTAAGGCTGATCAGGCCTTGGGACATACTATGGGTATTGCAATACATATCGTACATACGCATGCCCATATCCCAGTGCTGGAAGGCAGTTTTCTAAAATTATGTTCTGTTTGAAATCTTGAGGCTATCCTCTGATTATGATGTTTGTCCAGATCTCAGTAGTTGTCTGCTTCTTCCTTCTAAACTGGCTGGAGGACCTTGTGATTCATTTAATTTTCACACATAAATCCACTTTTGTCTTTATGGGAATAAAGCTATGCAGAGCATCTTTCCTCTCTGCCATGCAGTATCCCTACTTAGACCCTTTGCAGATGTGTGTTGGCCTGTAATATGAGCCAGCATCTGATATATTAAGATTTATAAAGTACATTGAAATACACTTAAGAAAGAATGACAGAGAAGCACAATGGATTGTTATAATCTATCCTCCCTGCACCATCGTTCATAAAACAGGCATGTAACAAGAGTACTGGTACAAATGTTAATGATAGTGATGCTGTCCCAGTGACAGAGGGATATGGTTTTTCACATTTAACTGCCATCAGTATTTCTGTTAAACTGCATATTAAACCTGTTAACAACCAAAAAGATAAAATTTGATTACAGTAAGGATATATACATTGAGATATGCATCCTCACACTCAACTAATTAGTTACCATCGAGTTTTTACTTTGCTCAGTGACATGTGGTATATAAATCACTACAATATGCTAAATGCAAATGGTTGGTAATAGGGTAACCATCTGCTCACTGTTAGAAAGTTAGCAGAGGAATATAGTAAGCTGTACTTCTAATAACGATGCTGAACTCACATCCCTGAAATACCAAATATCTAAAAACAGCTGCCTTCACTAATGACATTACTAATATGTCTCTTACCCTTTTCGTTTTCAGAAATAAACCACGTACTGTAAGAGGTAATTTTGTTCTTCAGGATGAACTTGACTTCAAGGCTAGAGTCTGTAACAGCAGTGTGAACCACTGTATCTGAGAGCCTGATCTTCTTCGATTGTGTTGACTGCTTTTGAACAGCCAATAAATAATCAGGCCTCCCACTCCTCTCAGGACATCTTTTCATCCACAGATATAATTAAACTCTCTTCCTCCCCTAGCCCTTGCTGCCAAGCCCTTTTTCGGTGATGACATTATTTTGCAACTGATAGATAGTTGGCACATTGCTGTCTGGTAATGTATTATGGTAGAGACCATCAGAGGGTGCCTTCCATCTAATAATCTACCATGCCCTATGAGCCTTAAAGATTGTCACTGCAAAGAGGAATCAATTACTTTGCCACAGACATGTGTTATCAGGGGCTGTCACATACCTTTGCAATGAGCACTTTTGGATACCCTAGTGACAAAGTAATGCATTGGAAAATTAGTAGTGGGACAGGAGTGAAGGACTGCCTGCCAAACTTGAGGCTGTGCCTCCAAGCTAGAGCAGCACCTTTTCTCCTTAAACATTCAGTCATCTGCTGGTCAGGGTCACTATCACAGGGCTGGTGTGCTACCTCTCCTATGAGTAATATATTGCATTATCACCCATCAGAGAGATTAATATGTTCCTGTACTTAATTCTCAAGACATGGCTCTCAATGTTAAAGCAGCTGAGGAATTAATTCAGCTCACACTGTCTGAATGGAAAAGTATGTGATTTCATCAAAGTCAGATGCTTGTGCTGCTGTGGCTTTCTTAAGCCACGTTGAGAGGGAGGGGTTGGTGGTTGTTTGGGGGGTTACATCTGGTATGGTGCTGTGTGATGTAAGATTGTGCTTCCAGGGAAGCACCTGCAGGGGAAAAGGCTGCAGGAGAGCTCGTAGCCTGGCAGTTTCTCAGCCCTGGGATGAATTGCAGAATGAGATGCTTGCTCTACAGGGTCTCAGAAACCCGCAGCTCTGTGGAGGTGTGCTGTCCGGCAAAGCTTTCCAAGTTTAAAAAACCTCACAGGGAGACATTTTTGTGCTAACACATTTTCCTCTGTTGTCTTGAAAGAAAAGAAGCACTGGCTGAAGGCTGCACATGTTTAGTGACTCCATTTTGATTCACAGAGAACACTTGCCTGTTTCAAAATGGGGTGTCTGCATTTTAAAGTTATCTGGAGCATTTATAGTCAGAGCTGGTGTGATGAGCAGCACTTTATAATACCTCAAAGGCATGGTGCCAGAGCTGGGAATTTGATAAGCCGGGGTCCTGAATTGGATTCCAGCAATGGTCACAAGTTTTAGGAAGCTCTCATTTGAAATTGCAAGCAGGGGAAAAACAGGATTCTTTCTCTTTAATTGCATTAGATTTATTGAACTGAAGGCATTGCTTCAGTTCCCAGAACACTTTATATATATTCTAATGCAAGTTACCAGAGACAGGACAGTTGCAGGACTGTTATTGCTTCTGACTTTTATATTTGGGAAACTGATTTTACTCATTTTCCCATTTAACTCTCTCATGTATTATGAATCTTTAGACTTTGGTATAGTTTTTACTGAAGTTGTCATAAACAAGGTAATTTTAACTTCCTTGATTTGGTAATGCTTCTGTAGCACTTATGTTTAGGGCTGTTCAGAAAAGCCAGGCCAAGCCACATGAACTGGAGTCCAGGAGCCTCTGGTAGCCTTTTGTGCAGGAGAGGGAACATGAACTTCATTCCCTCAGTAGCTGACCCTTTAGATTTTATGTGATGTATGCTGCTAGCGCTCACTGCGACACAAATGTCCTGGCAACTGAATGCTTCTCATCCATTGTTTTGGGGGGAGAGGAAGGCTCATTTGAGAGGTTTGGGGTCTTTTTACCCTTACTTACCTTGGCTGTATTCCTATAGCCTCATCACTTTTTAATTGTCTCTAGATCTTTCCATTTTATTTATTGAACTATGGGATGCATCTTCCCTTACTTAGAGCTAGGGATGTTGATTTCGCTAAATAAGCACAACCAGCAATTGACTTAAAAAAACCCAAACATTGGAATAAATTACCATTCCTGTCCCCCAGTTAGAGCACAGCTTGTCTTGTGACATTACTCACCACTGGGGGAACAGAGTCATCAGGAACAAGGTACAGCAGTGGTAGCTGGGCCATGGGACAAAACTGCTATATGAGAAGGCATCTGTTTTGTCAGTGACCCACTTTGGGAAATCCTCCTTCCCTCCTCCAACACCCTGCATACCTCCAGCTGTTCATTTCTCACTGTCTTGCTTCTCTTTTTGGTGATCATCACTCCTTCGGTTGTATCGCATGGGGACTCACGGCCTTTGTGGCTCAAGGAAGGAATAGAACATATCAATTTACAATGAAAAAGTAAACCTATTATACTTCTGTCAATGCAGAAAATCAGTTATCATTTAACAAGCTTCATTAAAGATACTGTGCATATGCCTCCCTTCCTTTGAATGCCCCTGAAATAACTCTTCCAGCAGGACAGCGAAACAGCATGGAGCCAGTTACATTTTTAATCACTTGTGTCCCATAGGGATGCCAGTCTGCCAGCAAGGGCAGCTCCTTCGCCTCTGCAAGAAGGGGAATTAAAAGATGGGAAGCTATGGTTCCAGAATGGTGTGTTACAGTTATTAATGAGCTAAAGATCAAACAATCTGAATGTCATTAACTGCTATTATTCTGAAAATATTTAACCCAATCCAAAAGCTAGATCTGGGATAAAAAAAGCCAAGCAAACAAATAAATTAACAAACAACAACGAAACAAAAAACCAAAAACAAAAACCCAGAAAGAGTTTAGTTCCTCCCCACTTTTTTTTTTCCCCAAATGGTGAATGGGGACTAGACAAACAGTTGGATGAAAGGAATAGGGAAAAGTGAAATAACATTTAATTTCTCCTCTACTATATATATCTCAAAAGAAAGTGTCAACAGTGTAGAATCCTTACACATCCAAACCAGTTTGCATCATCTTAACATCCCATCAAATAGATCAGTGCAGAAGTAACCCTCAATATGGTGACTCTTTCCAGGATGCATCCTTTCAGGTGGATGACGGCAATAGCCTCAGTTCTGACATGTACAAATATCTCAAGGTTTAGACTTATGTCTCAAAATACAGTCAGGTTTTCTACAGATACAGAGACAGTGTATTGAGAGATCAGATTCTGAAACCTCTCTTCATTCCAGAGGCTACTTTTGGAGACTAATGCAGACATTTGTTTATGTGGTCTGTATGTTTGTTTGTTTGTTAATGTTTTCTAAAATATGCATGCTTTAAACAGGGGAGATGCAGGAGAACAATGCCACCAGAATGACAAAGTTTTATGTCTTGATTCCAAAAGCAGGTGAAGTATACACTTATAATGTAGTTCAATGCTTTCCTCACTGTATAGTGATACCCAGGTCTTGACTAAAAAATGCACAATTAGTGTGTAGCTGACATTCAGCCTGCCTGTGAACTGTGGACGGTACAGACGTATGCTCTAAAGGCTTCATACAAAGAGCATGATGTTGGATTTTTAGAAACATTTGACATTTAAAAGAAAAACACCTAAAGGTAATTTAGTGCTGGTTCCTGGAAAAAATTGGGGATTTTGTAAATTTTTACTGTTTTGTTACAATAGAATTTTTGAAAAATCTCTTGCACGTATTAGGACCACCAAAAGAAGTTTACTCCCAAAGAAAAGTTCATTCCCAAAGAAAAGGTTCTGCAATTTAAAATGGGCTGAATGTATGCTGTAACAAGACAGAGGCTTTTGGGAGTGTTGCTGCAATGCAAACGCTATTAATGGAATAGAAAGTCTAGTTGCAATGCCCTGTATTCAGGAGCTTCCCCCCAGTTCCTGACACACTAAATGTGTACTTTTTTTATGCCCTCATAATCTTAGCACATTCTAAAAGACACCAGGTTTGAAAATTCAGCTGCTGTAACTACATCAGGCAAACAGGAAAGGGAAAGAATTGCCATGAAGACATAGGGGAGACTTCATCCTGAAAGACTTGTAGGCAGCAGCCCAAGGCACTCATCCTGCCTTGCAGCTGCAGAAGCAGGTGCCAAACACACTGGGGTGTGAGGGGGTAGCTGTTTTGTTATGGGTGTTACTGGAGTTCACAGTCCGCAGTGCGTGCATCTCAAGAGAAGCGTATTAAGAAGGCCTTTTTTTCCTTATTATATCAAGTTCTTTATCTTCAGATGTAGGTCAGCATCTGAAAATCCAGAGATTGCCATGAAGGAGTAAAACCAAGACAAAACACAGGCGTGATTTGCATATTAAAAAAAAAACAAAAAAACCCAAAAGGAATAAAAATGTATTATGAAAGCTACATTCAACTTCAGTTTGAAGAAACTTGGACAGGTGCCAGAAGCTTGTTCCCTTTGTGATATGGCCACTAAGTCATTTGATTCAGTCAACTTGCTATATATCATGATAAATCTGTATATAGCAGACAATCCACAAAGTTCTATCCTTTTCCTCTCCTGAGCTTTTCTGCCCAACATGGAAGAAGAGAACAGCTTTAAGAAGGTACTGGGGCACTTCTGAGCCCTGTGTAATGCTCCCCTCCTGGCTTTTGTAGGTCAATAGGCATGAAAGGAGATGAGGAAAGATGATGAGCAGTAATGATGGGGACAGAGGTCATGACTGCTGTGGGCACCATCCTAAATCCCAGTGGAACTGTCTCGTTCCTTCTCCTCTGCAACTCTCTCAGTGTCTGAGAGAGAGAACAAAGCACTACAACATATCATACACTAACTCTTTCATCTCCAGAAGTATTACATGTGAAAATATTTCCAAAAAAAAGAGGCCATTATTCTTTTTTTCTTGTTAGTTTAGTTGGTTGGGGTTTTTTATTTACATAACTGGGGAGGTTTCTCATAATTATGTCCAAGTTCTTAACAATAAAGTTCAGTGTCATGTTCTTGTTAGGATCCTCTAAAGGCAGCATCACTGTCTTCCTACTTGTCAGGTATTCATGACAAATTCCATCCACAGAAAAGAAGAAGAGTTTGTTTTCAATGGATGGTACCTTTTTGTCAGTGTGCAAACAAAAACCAGTTAATTTCAAACAGTGGTCTTCTTAAATCTATGCCCTTAACTCTATGCATTATTCAATGCTTTAATGCAAGGAAGCATCCTGACTGCCTGTGCCCCAAACAGGATCCTATACAATCTTGATAGATCTATTCCTTTTAATAAAGTGCTGCTGAGAAATAGGTAGTGCTAGACATCCCTGTAATAATGACTTTTTTCAGATCTAGCTTCTTTCTTTGCCTACATCTATTAGTTCGCTAGTATTGTTCATAAAGCTATCTATTATATTTTATATATAGATGTGCATACATTTCGATTCCAGATTATCAAATATTCTTTGTGAGCAGAGACACCCTGTACATTTTCCATTGGAGTTTGTGGCTGAAGAAGCCTGCTTGACGTTTCAGGGAAAGCTGAAAAGTTTGTATAGGATTTTAAATGCTATGCTATGCACGATGGAATTGCAAAGGTTTGTTCTTCAGTGTAAACATATACCAATTGTTTTTGTCAGCAGTATTTCACAATTTGCTTTCCCCTATGACAGCCTTACATTATTCATAACTTGCTACCTATTCCTTAAATTTTCAGTTGTAAGAGTTTCCTGGTGAGGGTCACAGAATTTGAAAGGAAGTATTGATTTGAAATATTTGAAATATAAATGAAGTTGTTTCGTTCTTCCGTCTTCTGATACATGGAATATTATAGCCACTGGATCAAATTTGACCTCCCACAGTGTCTGTCTTCATAGACAACAAAAATACAGTCATGACCTCTCAGTGGACAGTACAGCTCAGCTCTAGCCTCCAAGCATGCTTTGATTTGCCCAGTATTTGTTAAGGAACAAACATGACTAATAAATATTTCAATGCACTTGAAGGCCAAAAGTGATCACTGCTTTATTCTATTCTGACATTAGGTCAAAGTCTGAAGACTTTGCTTTGCAACTACAAGTACTGTATCACTGAAGCTCATACAATAATATCAAAACAATATCATCAACCCTATTTCACAAAGACATACACAAAGTCTCTTGTCCTATGTCACATGAGTTTGGGGTTAGAGCGAGTTTTTAATGCAGTGGCAAACCTGTTTTGGCACTTGGGGAAAACCTTCAGCATTGGTGGTACTGCAACAAACAGTACATGTCCATATGAATCTCCTCATTGCTCTAAGGCTAATGCCAGAAGCCAGGTCCCCTCTCCTTTCCTTAGCTGAGGGATCCTTTTCAGCTGCATCTGATAAGTGAATAAGACTGCCTAGCTCTGACACACCTGGTCTTCATACCCACAGATCAACTATTGATTTGCTACATTCAGATTTTTCTTTGGTAAAAAGCTGGTAAATTTAATCCATGATATCATCTATCTCAAGCTTTCTAATACTAACAAGCATTTGTAATTTTTGAATCTTTGTATAATTGCACTGACTTTAATAAAACATCATAAAAGTTTGCAGAATGCAGACAGTTTAATGGTTTTAAGATAATACTGAGTAGTGTCTCTAATTAAACAGTAGTAATACAGTATTTTTGAAAAAGAAAACAAGCTTTCTCTTCATGAAGTCAGCAACTGAAATACAGGTGAAAGAATAATTGTTTTCCCAAATTAAAAAGAAAAGATACAGCTAAACTTTATTTCCTGAACATTTAAAATTAGTCCCAGCAAATAGTTTCATTCTGTTGTGTTGTTCTATCAACAAGACCTGAGATAAGATAATCTAAAAGCTCTTTTTCAGTATCCAAGTTAGTTGTAAGATGCTAAGTTGCTTTTGGCATACTTCAGGCAGTGTGCACAGTTACAAACTGCTCAGTTTTCACTGGTATTTTTTAAGTTTAAATTACTCACAGGAGAAGCTTCTGTCAGGGATGGCTAAAAGTATCTTTTGAATTCAACTTACATTAATATATACTTTTGACTATTTATTTATTTATATGAAAATTCAAAAAAGGCATGATTTTTCCTTTGGAAATATTTTTGATCGAAAAAGCAACAATGCCAAAAATAATTTCTAAAAAGGAATTTAAACCAGAAAATAAAACTATTTATTTCATTTGACACAAATGATTTTTTTACCCAAGGTTTTTTTTTTTGTTTTTTTTTTAAGTTCAGTCACTGAACTGAAAAATCAATTATTTGCAATGCTCTGCTGGCAAAAAATTCTTATCATAATAATTCCAGAGGGAATTATTCTGTGACAAGGAGCTTATACTGTATAGAATTTAAAAGTAAAAAAAAATTGAGGGTAGCATGATAAACAACAAGAAATTTTTTGTTCAGTTTTCTCACTTTTCTCTTTCAAATTATGACCTCCAGACACAATGAATAACTGAGAGAGAAAAGTAAAAAAAAAAAAACACACAAAAAAAAAAAAACCACAACTATATTTTAAAGTGGACTTAGAGTATATTTTTGGCAGTATGAAACAGTCAATTCCCAATTATTTTAGATGTTGCCATAATACCTGAGATTTCTGAAAATCAACCTTAATGAAACGCAAAACAACACAAGAAAAGAACCACTTTTGAATTACTTTGTCAGCTTCGTTTGCTCTGAACAGTTCATTATGCACCCTTGACTTTGATAGTTTAATCATGAATACCTCAGAACAGAACAGTCCAGGTACAAATATAGCTGCTTTGCGCCTTATAATTATGCTTAAAGTTCAAGTTCAGCAGCGTGATTTTGCAAAAAGAGATCAGCTTACCTGTCCTCATAGCAAGTGCATTATTCTCCTTAGCTTGCATGAGAAGCATCAAACAGAGACACCATCAGGACCCAGCAAAGAACCATGGCTGGGATGGAGGTTCTCACACACATAGCAGCCTGCCCAGAGCTTCTCTCCTGTAATGAGCCCTGCAGAGGGAGAGAGGTGATTGAGAGTCCTGAAACTCAGTTGACACCTAGAAGTATTATCAGTAATAATAAGCAGAACATCAAAACTCTGTGAAGAGCAGGACACAGTTCACCTGTGTAAAAAGGTGCTCTTTAAAGTGGTTGCAGCAATGATTCTTCAGCAGTGAAGAATCCTGTAATATCATATAATATACATTTTTTATTATATATAATATACAGTCCTGAAAAGAGAAACATTAAGCTAGTTCTTAGAATCAAGTGTTATTTTAGGTCTAGGCTGTGTATTCATAATTCAAAAATATTTCACATATTTTTCATTTAAAAATATCTGCCAACAGGACAGGGAACTAAAACATATGCCAAAAGTTTTAATTTCTGGATTCTCAAAAGAAAACATCCGGAATTACACTGCTGCTACACCCTTGCTTATCCTGGTGGTTTTTCTATGTGTTCAGTCACCACCTAGACATCTCTTGTTGATAATTGAAAATTTAAGTGTGCTTTTATCAACTGTTCTTTACCTTTCTTCCCCATATATCCTATAAAACAAGTTACAAGAAAGGAAATCTGATTTGGATATACGTACCTTTTTAAAGCACTTAAGTCCTGGGCTTCTCAGGGACTGTTAGGTAACTGTGTTTGTTAACAGAACTTAGCTGGAACAAGAGCTCAGCCTTTGATCTTTATGTTTTATTGCTGGTTGCACATATTTAAGGTACACCTGGAGGAAAACGTGGCTAAAATAAGTAGAAACAAACCCCAAGAATAAGTTCAGTAGTCCTTTTCTCTTTGGAAAAACATCTGTTTTCTTTCTGGCAGTTTCCAAAGTGAGGTAAGTGGGGTATCCTGATACACTGCCTGAAGCTTTTCTGCTGTCTTTACCCCTTGCCCCTTCTCTTCCATGCCACATCCTGCATGGCTCTTTTGCTGCTGCAGGAGCCTGCCCAGCTGGGCATTGCATAGGAGCCACCATGTGTTGGGTTGAACCAGACACTCTAGTGAGGTCAGAAAACCTCCACAGACACTTCTGCTTTGCATTTGCTTTTCTCTGAATTACAACTCATGTTCTTGTTCAAAACAAATCTTTTCCTGGCTTCTTTTTATGTTTGGAAGGGAGTTGGAAGTCATATCAGAGCTTGCTTTAATCTGTAAAATCCTCTCACCTGCATATATAAACTTAACAAGAGCTTAAAAGCAGAGCTGGTCATAGCAGATGGGTATCAGATAATAAGCAGTGAAGAAGGTTCCTTACTAAATTCTGATACCAGGACCTACAGAAAAGGCTTGCATATTACTGACTGCAGCAAGAATAGGACAAATAGGACTGAGCTGTTCATTGCATTAAAGTTTTCAGAACAGCTTTTTCAACTGAAAACTGGCATCCAAGCATAAATGCGTGTGGGGTGGGCTACTCTGCACCTCTTCTGTGCCTATAGAAAGGGATACCACCCTAACAGCTGCTGCAGCTGCAAGGAAGACCAGTCCTCACTGGGTGCAAAGGGACACTCAGCAAGGACAGCTGGGCCTCTGCACCGAATTAGGGCTTACCAGCAGTATTGTTTAGAGTAGCACAAGGCATATTTTCTCTCCCTTGAAGGCAACCTGTTACAGCACACATGCCTGACTTCCATATATACTGTCCCTGCAGCAGTAACTCCTAGGGACATATTTGAGCCTTTAAATGAGTCCATAGGAGGTCTCTTAAACAGAAATGCTTTAAAATCTTTTGAAAAGAGCAGCAGATGTACTGCTTCACAGAGCTGGTTTCCCTGGTGTCAAATTCTATGCACATGATGGATATTTTTATGCTGCTTTTCTCTATTATACCCCACAAAAAGTTATTGAAATCAGTATGAAATTAACCTTGCTTGTTTCTCATGTGGCAGAAACACCACTCCCCTGACAATGGCTCATGAAAAAACTTCATTCCCTACTGTGACACAATACGTGCTACACCCTGAGTCTTTCTCTAAGCTTAAAGTAAAGATATTTCTGCTTTGGCCAGGTCTGTCTAACATTAATCACAAACACAAATTTGTAACAGCTCAATTATGGTATCACTGCATGTGTGAATAAAATTTCTCCCATTGCAGAGAGTTAAGTGACATTTTTGAATGGCATTGTAAGCATGTTCACTTGGATGGTAATTTAATGACCACAATTCTAGACTTCCCACACAACAAATTGTTCCTTTTCAGTGTTGTGCTGGGAAAAAGAATCCAGGGTACCAGCTGGCAGCTGATACTGAGACATAGTACTTCCAGATAAAGACAGGAAGTTTGGTGTAATAGTGAGCATCTGAAAGCAGCTTTCTTGGGACTGCTACTGAACAGGTGTAAGACTAGTATTAATTAAATTAAACCCAGAAAAATTGGTCTCTTAATAAAATTAAAAGTGGTGATACACATTAACGCAAAACCAGGAATTTAAAATCTAATGTTCACATTTGTATCAGGATAAAAGAAAAGAAACACTCCTAAAGACTTTAAAACCCTAAGTTTTACATCTGTAAGCTAGCAAACTTTGCAGAGATACATTGCTGCACCTTTCATCTGAGGTTTGTGTTGTCACTTTCTTGACAATCTAGCAGTTTGTGGTGCAGGCTTTTACAGCTGCTGTGATTGTGTAGTTAAATTCTGCCTGGTGGTATTATAGTGATTAAAATAGAAGATGTGTCTAGAGTGTCTCTTGGTGTGTATCGACTCGTTGATAATAACTTACTGCCCAACGGATGGATGGCAGACTGAGGCTGGCTACGTAGGACAGCAGCAAAAAACCCTAAAATAACAAAAACTTTGTTATCTTAATATCCTGATGACAATGAGCAGTATTTAAATCTCTGCCAGCATTGCACCAGCAGACAGATAATAACTGGGTACTGCCAAGTGGATTGCATTATTCCAGCTGATGGAGAGAACCCTGCGTTTTGTCCCAGTAGCTCTTCTTTCTCCGATGCACAATATTATGGGTAGCTGAGGATATTCAGATTTTTAACATTTCCTAGTTTTTCTTAATGTTTAGAATAAAACAATTAAACCCATGTGACATATTGTGACAACTCAGGAGACCTCAGCTGTGTTCAGCAACAGATGTGCTTCCCATCCTGCCAATTCCATCTCATCTATACATCAAGACATTGATTGCTGTGTGAAGTACAACTTAGTAGGTGAGACCAAAGGGATTCCAAGGAAAAAGGAAATTTTCGAGTGGGAGAGAAGGAAAAAGAAAAACTGAATGTAACACAAATATACTTGGAGTTTACATCTGCTGCTTTTTTTCCCTTCAGTGTTAGCTGGGGAATCTACAATAGTTAGTGTTAAATGGTCGGTAGCACTGGAAGAAATGGTAATTATTGATCTTCATCTCAACAAGAAATTTTGTTTTCCTCTCTGGGAGAGACATGGCTGCCATGTTCCACATCCTTCACATACATAAGAAAAGTTTCCTATTTCTGAGGTTAAAAGATTAGAGCAAAAGAGATGCATGGAAACAATGTAAAATAGCAGCATACTATCTTCACAGCAGTTGTGTCCCTAAAAGTGCATCGCAGCTGGACTTTATATCCTCCACTAGCTCTGTTTTCACCCCATGCTTGTTCCAGATCTTGGGCCTGCCATTCAAAATGATAAAAATATTATCTGCCATTATCTAAAAATACAGTCACCGAGCCTAGGATAATACGAATGAAAGCTGGAAGCAAATTAGGCAACATTTCAGACAGTGCGAACTAACATAAACTCATTGCTTCTGCTGGAGCCAGATGGATTTACATCATCTAAGAATCTGGCAAACTGTGTTCACGGGTGGAATTATTTGCGGAAAATGCTGCTGGCAAACTCCAGCAGATTTTATAGCCACTCTCTTTGTCGGCACATTCCCATGAAAACTAATATCTGAACAAAAAGCAAAAAATGAATATTTGGGAAGAGGGTGGAAGTAAGTTCTCTACAGCAGATAACAGCTATATTTTCAGGCATTTATTTCAGTTTTAACATTTACAGAATGTGAAATGAAAATCAGAAAATGCATTTGGCTATTCACTTGGCTAGGTATATCTAAGTATTTAATATTAAGGGTAGGCATTTTTTTATGTGGTGAACTGAAACAACTCAGAATTAGCTGTTCTGCTCTACTAGGCAGAAACATCACTAGATTATTTTTGGACATAGAAGACTGAAGTAAGTCTGAGTATTTTCATATCTGTTGGTCTGTAACATTTTTATCTAGCCAAGAAATCAGAACAGTTTCAAATGCTTAAATACTGAAGTGTTTTTAAAAGGTTTAGTAGGCTTCTGTATCCTCCTTTCTAAGTTTGGGTTCTAAGCGTTGCTGATCAAGCCTGTAAAGATCTTCAGTTTGTTTGGAAGAATGTCACCTAGTAAGCCACTGCATTTCAGAAACACAATTTATTTGGCAGGGTAAGGGAGGTTGTGGCCCTCTGTCTGAAAGGGGTAGCGGAAAAGGAGCAGTGAAGCCAAAAGGATGCGCCCCCATAACATTTGGCTTCAAAAGGAAGACAGTAGGCAACAATCAGACAGTGTACTAATCAAAGACAAGTTGAGATAAATCAATCAGCAGTGATCATGTAGTTCTTGTTCATATTGACCAGTATCTATCTTGACAGTAGTCCCCATTTAAATAATCAGAATATATAGAGAAGTTTCCTATCATGTCAACAAAATAAATCTTAAAAAGGTGTTAAAACTTAAATTCAGCACTCATGTACTTATATTGTTGGGCTGGCTTAGTGCAAACAGTGGGTAATACCCTTGAACGCTCTCTGTGATTCCTGGGGATTCCTTGCTCCTGTGGGAAGCAGAATTGTGCTGACCTTTTGGACTTCATTTTAAATTTTAAGTTCTCCAAACTGCTTGGAAGTAGGCCACTGAAAAATCAAAGCAAACATGTTCTCTGTGCCTGGATTTTGCTGTTCCCCACTAGCTATATTATATTCAGCAGAGGGAGAATAAGAAGCTATTTCCCCCAATTTTCCATACTGCCTGTGGGAATCTAATTCAATTTCCTCACAAATTTAGCAGCAAAAACTAAACAGTAAAGAATAAAGTTGAAGAGGCTTCTGTAAATCTCTGGATTCTAAGGTACTAAGGTGCAGCAGGATTACTGAGTGCAGGTTAAACTTCTTTTCTAGCCACAAAGCTACTTACAGATTTAAGAGGCTTAAAAACCTGATCCAACATTAGTCCTTGCTTTGCAAATGAAAGAATAATGTATCTACCTATACAAAGTTATATTTATTATTATCCTTTATTATTGATGTAGCCTCATTTCACAAAGAAATCTTTATTTTTTTTGGTGGGAGATTATGATGTACTAGATAAATTCAGGGAAAGGGACAGGGAAAAAGACTGGTGACCAGAAGTAAACAGATGAAAGAAAGGACTGATATTTCTTTCTTCTCACTACAATGGCTACATTTTACCAGCAGACCACAGGGGTATTATTCATAACTTCCAGAAAATGATATAGTGCCTTTTTTGGATTTGGGTCCAGGAGCAATGTGGACCTGAGATATTCATATGGCTCAAAAAACACTGAATAAAACCCAGAATTGACATTCCTACTTCATATGAGCTGCAATACTTGCTCAGCAGACCTACTTGCAGCCAGCAGTCCATGTCATTTTGTGATTGCCGACTGTCCTTAGTTTTTCCAACCCTTTTAGCTTAGAACTTCTTCAGATAGGTAGTCCCTGCAGTGAGAACTTGTATCCTGGACTGCAGTAATTATCTCGTTACCCCTTTTATGTGTGTGTTATCATTGTCTGTTCCATCCTCAAAGAAATAAATTGGCTGGCAATCATTTTACTTCTTCACAACAGTGTCCTTTATATTTGTTTTCATCCCCACAAAATCTCCTTCAATAGTGAAGCTGTGTAGACATCTATGAAGCTTTGCAAATTAGGATAAGGACCAGCATACTTTGTGGTTTTGACATAACATGGAAAAATCCAATGATATAATGAATAGTAATATTCAGCAGATGTGGTGTTTCTGAGACTGTGAGCTTCTCTGAAAAGATGTTCCATTTGTTAGAGAGATTTAAAAGAAAAACAGACTTATCTAAGTATTTTCATTATGAAATCCCTGCTGTGGGGCAATTCTAGGGCAACTTCCCTGCTCACCCATGTACCTGGGCTTGGAACAGAGGAATTTGGGTCTAAAGTCGTCCCGTACAGGTGCAGAACGTAGGAGGTAGTGCATCCTGTTCTTTTCCATTAGAAATGCAAGGGGCACATGCAGTACCGCAGTCAGAGCAAGAGGGAGAGAAAGAGGTAAGGAGAGAGGAGTGGGCATGAGCGAGAGCGGCAGTCATGAGGGGAGATCAAGAGGGGAGGCAGGGGTGGCCATAAGGAAGATTATAAGGGAAGAGGAGGGGTGGCCATGAAGGGAGATCATGGGAGAGGCGGCCATGAGGTGTGAACGGTAGTAGTGAGGGGAGACAGTGAGAGGGGAGGGGAGGAAAGATGGCCATGACGGAAGATCGTAAAGGAAGGAGGGTCAGCCATGACGGAAAATCGTGAGGGGAAAGAAGGAAGAGAAATGAGGGGAGATCTTGAGGGGAAGGGAGGAGCAGCCATGAGGGAAGATAATGAGAGAAGAAAGAGGTGACCATGAGGGGAAGCAAGAGGCTTCCATGAAAGGAGATCATGAGGGGAGTTCTTGAGGGGAGAAGAGGAGCAGCCATGAGGGAAGATCATGAGGGGAGAAGAGGGGCAGCCCATAAGAAGAGATCTTGAGGGAGAAAGAAAGGGATGGCAATGAGGGGAGATGAGGAGTAACCATAAGTGGAGATCATAAGGGGAGAGGAGGGCAGGCCATGAGGGGAGATCATGAAGAGAAAAAAGGGGCAGCCATAAAGGGAGATCTTGAGGAAAAAAGAAGGGGCGGCCGTGAAGGAGAGGTGAGGAGAAGCCATAAGGGGAGATTGTCAGGGGAAAGTAAGAGTGTCAGCCAGGAGGGCAGATCATGAGGGGGGAGGAGGAGTAGCCGTGAGGGGAGATCATGAGGGAGAGGACAAGCAGCCATGAGGGGAGATCTTGGGAGGAAAGGAGTGGCCATGAGAGGAGATCATGAGGGAATAGAAGGAGTGGCCATGAGGGGAGATCATGAAGGCAGAGGAGTGCAGGCCATGAGGGGAGATCATGAGGTGAAAGGAGGGATGGCCATGAGGGAAGATTGTGAGGGGAGAGATGGGGTGGCCATAAGGGGAGATCATGGAAGGAAAGAAGGGGCAGCCATAAGGGTAAATCTTGAGGGGAAAAAAGAAGGTGCAGCCATGAGAGGAGATCATGAAGGGAGAGTAAGGGTGGCCATGAGGGGAGATCATGAGGGATGAGGGGCCATCATGAGGGAAATTGTTTGGGGAAAGGAGAGGCAGCCATGAGTGGAGAATGTGAGGGGAGAAAATGGGCACCCATGGGATGTGAGGTGTAGCCATAAGGGGGGATCATGAGGGGAAACGAGGGGTGGCCATCACAGAAGATCGTGTGGGGGGAGGAAGGGCGGCCATGAGTGGAGAATGTGAGGGGAGAGCAGGGGCCGCCATGAGGTGTGAGGAGCAACAATGAGGGGTTTGGCTATACAGTGCGGACCACTATGGGGGGCAGATGAGAGGTGGCTGCAAGTGAAGATCATGAGAGGCAGCCATAAGGGGACATCTTGAGTAAAGATCAGTTTGCCCTTAGTGACATGGTTTAGTGGTGGGCTTGGCAGTCCTGGGGAAATGCTTCGACTTGATCTTAAAAGTCTTTTCCAACAGGGTTGAATCTGTGATTCTATGCTTAGTATGCTCATTGGTGCAAGAATTTTGTCACCAGTACAGTTTCTCCAGCTATGATGAATTTGTCTCATAAAGCGTCAAAAAAAAAACAACAAACCAAACCTAAAAAACCCCATAAAAGCTGAAAGCAAATAATGTTTCAGATGCAAAGCTAGTCTTAGACCTAAGATTTCATGGTATATTTTAAAGGAGCTTAGGTTTTAATTTTCACTTTCTCAATCTATATCTCTTCAACCTTCATGGGTAAGGTATCACAATGTATTTGCAATATGGAATTATTATCTCTGCCTGCATTACATTAGAAAACTAAATCCCACTGGTGAAGCTGTTTCAAGTTCATTAGTAAACTTGAGAAGCATAATGCAATGACAGCCTTAACATATTTGATGTCATGCTAAACACAGCCAAGTCCTTTAGGACAAGTGTAACAAGGTGCTGGAAGCAGTTGCTGGCACTGGGGAGCTGACTAAGGCTCCTAACATTGCTAATAGAATTTTAAAATGCCTAATTAAAAGTGTGTGGGAGTGGTATTTTAAGTCGTGTGGGCAGTAACGTGAAGGGCAAACATGGCAACTCCTCTGCAAGTTCAGGCTTTACTTACCTGACAGCGAAGAGCTGACTTGTGGCATGTAAAAGTGAAGAGTCTGCGTGAAGGGCTTACAAGTTGGTTTTAAGTTGATTTTGTAAACTTCGGTGTTGACCTAGAATGATCCAAAGATGTATCTAAGTGAGGAACATATGGCTAGTTGTTAAATATGCATCAAAGAGCTTCTCTTGTCTTTCTTTCTCATGAATGATCTCTTCAACATAAATGAACCCCTCATGTGACACCCAGTCTGTTGGTTGGCACTCACATGTAAGAGCGTCAGCACACTATTAGCAATTACCTTAGTGATATTTACAGCATTTTAATGTCACTTGTCTGTATGTAAATAGAGTCTGTGAGGAATGCAGCACGCCTGGGGCTCCTGCTCCCACAACAACAGCACTGCTCGTTCAACACACCAGAGTGCTTCCTGCTCCTTATGTAACTGCCAAAAATATCATTTCAATTGCTTTATGACAAAATAATGAGTCTGTCAAAGATGAGTGGTCAGAAAAACAAATTTGTTCTCCCACACAATTAGAGTTTATAGTGTTGGACAGCAATATCAATCTCCAGTGGTTCAAAATTGAATTTCCACGTTAGAGGGAAATGTATTCTTGCATGTGCTATAACCAGCCTGCATAGCAAAAAGAGTCATCACAAGTTGAACTGGAAAGGTGGATATCAGCTGAGCTGTGGAAACATCAGGATGGAAGTTTCCAAATACAGACAAGTATTGTGTGTACATGGTATTTGCTTCCATGAGCTTGACACTGACAGAGCTGCTCCTGCAACAATCAACACAGTAAAGTCTGGAGAATCTGTCACCAGATAAACCAGGCAGACAACTGTTCCTTCAGGTAGAAAGCTGTTTCAAGGCCTGCATCTCCCTATAGGTAACCTAATTGCTCAGGGAGTTGTTGATACTTATAATCATGGTCTTCAGGCATTCACTGTAAAGATGTATGAAGCATTAGACCTCAGCAATGCCATTTATGTTGAGCGTACACTGTACCTCAGAACTGCACCTTACCCTTAACATTTGCTTTATACTTTTTTTGCCCTTAAGCTCTTTGACAGTGCAGTGGAAAAGCTGCAGCATACATCCCCTTACATTTGCCATACCTTAACCTGCATTCTGTATACTGCTGTACTTATTACAGTTTCCTCAATTGTCCCTTGATGTGTCAGGCAGCTGCTATGCATCCACTGCTACGCATCCACTGCTACCCAGTAATTACATTTCTGGCCATGCGTACAGAATTTTACCTTGTAAAATACTTCGACTTTTTTGTTTGGATTTCAAGAAACCATACAGGCGTGAAGTATTGTCATCTGGAACTCAGTACACAGGATATGGAAACAGCTTTTTTAGGTTTTCACATGCAGCCAAGGTGACCATGTTCTCCTAATGGGAGTATCTACAAAGACTATATAACATTCTGTGCTTAATGTGCTTTTTATGTAAAACTAATTAAAGCTTTTGTTACTCTCTCAAATATAAAGCAGGAACAGCTAGGAACAGCCCTTCCAAGCAAGTGTCTAAAGAAATTACAAACTTTACCTAGGATTTTCAGTAATGATTTTATCATTATAAAAAGGACATGAAATTGTTGGAACAAGTCCAGAGGAGGGCCACGAGGATGATCAGGGGACTGGAGCATCTCCCGTATGAAGACAGACTGAGAAAGCTGGGGCTGTTCAGCCTGGAGAAGAGAAGGCTGTGTGGAGACTTCATAGCAGCTTTCCAGTGTCTGATGGGAGCCTATAAGGATGGTGGGGAGGGACTCTTCATTAGGGACTGTAGTCACAGGACAAGGGGTAATGGGTTAAAACCTAAACAGAGGAAGTTTAGATTGGATATAAGGAATAAGTTCTTTACTGTAAGGGTGGTGAGGCACTGGAATGGGTTGCCCAAGGAAGTTGTGAGTGCTCCATCCCCAGCAGTGTGCAAGGCTAGGTTGGATGAAGCCTTGGGAGGCATGGTTTCGTGTGAGGTGTCCCTGCTTATGGCAGGGGGTTGGAACTAGATGATCTTAAGATCCTTTCCAGTGCTAACGATTCTATGATTCTATGATTCTATGAATCACATATTAAAATTTAAAGGTAATGTATATGAACTGTTACTTTAGCATTAAAAGATCTGTTGCATAAATAGGATTTTATTATTGAAGTGAATGATAATTAAAATGATTTAACTGGACTGATTCATTAATGAAAAGAAAATTAATATGAAGCCAAGTTTTACTTCAAGGTGAATAATTGGTATTGACAAACATTACTATTTTTTGTCAATGTAAGTTCCATCTTTTGAAAAAAACTGCTCATGGCTGCTCATGGCTGGTGATAGCCTTACTTAAAGGGAGGTTTATTCCTTGGAATATCTCCAAGAGTAAGGTGCACACAAAAGTATCTTGTTTTTAGTCTAGTTCCTACATTATATCACATAAAATATTGAGGTGTAGTAAGATTTCATACATAGCTTGTAAACATAGTATTATCTAGATTGAGCTCTCTGCAGACTTCACTATAAAAAAAAACCCTTTTTTGATTTAAAAATGTTCTAAACCTCTGTTTACTTGTTCTATTTTAGAGCTTGGAAAACTGCATTACCAAGATTTGATTTGAATACTTTCCAATTGAAAGAAAAAGTCAAAGCTTCTATTTCTTTCTTTCTGCATCTTCCACTTTTAATTTTCATCCTCTGCATGATACTTTTTCTTTTCCTTTGCATCTAACATGACCCTTGTTTCTAGTACCCTCAGTTCATTTTTATCATGCAGTAAGAGGCAGACAGAACAAAAGGAACTGTGTCTGTGTAACTTCCAGCTTTCATAACATTCGTAGCAATTAATTTTCTGTAGTCTGCTTCTCAAATATAACTGAACTGCTGGATGGACAAATAAATTACGTGATTGCACAGAAAATAGCATGTGATCCCCCTTTCCTACTGGCTGGGTAGGAAATCGTACCGGCTTTTTTTTTCTCCACCTCTTTTCATCGTAAAATCAGAAAAGTAGAAAAGTGTAGATCCTTTGGCAGCTTTTGAGATCCCAGTTTGGTTTCCCCAACTTTTTTTTTTTGTTTTTTTGAGTCTAGTAATATTAGTAGAAGTTTAATTTGAGAGTTTGATGAGCTTTTAAAACTTTGAGCTTCCTTATCACGATAGTTATCTGACTTCTAGAACAGGATTATTTAACAGACAACATTTTATTACATATTTCCTTGTATTACTGAAGGCTGTTTGATATGTCTTTTCTGTGGCACTACTAGTTTGAATTTCATGTTTTTAATTTGACCCAAGAAATGGGCTATTGAAGTGTTCAGAGAAATAGGCTCCAGAAATTCACAAATAAATAGAAACAAACACACAATCAAAAATTCAACAGTCAGGAATGTGTTTTCTCACAATTACTGCGTCCTAACCAGCTCCTTTTCACAACTGTGTTGACTTTGTTAAAGGACTATGTTTACAAGATTTTATTTTTTCAGTTAGAGGTTTAACCTTGATTTTTACTCCCATTACCTTGCTGGACTTTAAAACCAAGACAGCGCAAATCCCGTTTCTTACTTTCTCTCATTGGATCTGATCAGATTCTCAAAACAAAAGTGTGAAATTGCAAAGCTTTATAACAACTTTTATGTTTTGTACTCTGTACTAAGTGCAAATACTAAACCTGTTGCTGTGCTTATCAGATCTCTAAGTGTAAACCTGTTTTCTGTTATGCTCAGCTCTGTGCTAATTTTTGGTCAAGTTGGTACTAAGCAAAAGAGGTGCCTACTGGAAATATTCTGCCTCCTTAGCAATATTGACTGTCTTATATAAGTAAATATGAATGAACATTTTTAATATTTCTACATTGTTACTAATTTGGCAATTTTATTCCAGAAAGTACTATGTATTACCATAATGAAAACATAAACAGAAATGCCTATTCTTCCCTTCCATCCCCCTCTTGATAGTTTTTAATCTTTTAGTAATGTTCAGGGCGTCACCTTTTGTATCAGCATGCAGTAAACAGAAGTAAACTTAGCAACTTCTTAGGAATTTACAGATCGCTTAAGCTAGAGAGTTTTAAATGTTACAGTGCTATCACCATTCCACTGATCTCCATGCAGCAAGTTAAGCCTGAGTAAGACTTCTGAACTGAGGAAGTAATCT
>JBCJKH010025131.1:0-25718 GCA_039877255.1 Loriculus beryllinus | reverse complement strand
GACCCCTGGGAGCACTTCGAGTGGGCTCTTCTTTACCCAAGCTGCCAGTCAAGCCGGTGCCAGGGGGAAGCAGCGCCGTTAATCTCCTTCCCACCATCCCAGCCACAGCAGAAATCCCTTCGAGCATGGAACAGTTTCACTTTAATGTGCTGGCCCCCCGGCACACGGATGGGAGCAGTGTGGGCCACCTGCCTGCCAGCTCCTGCTGCCTGCCGGCTCCTGCCGCCTGCCCACCACCACTGGGCACCATGGGAGCTTCCATATGGGACAAAAAAGATGAAGTGGGGTTGAAGCAGGCCATGAGGGAAAAGATCCGCTTGTTTTACAGCAGCAAGCGCGTGGCACAGCGTCCACTTCCAAGAAACGCCGGCTCCTGGAGGAGACATGGAGGGAATCACAGGTAGCACTCACAAAATTGTCCTCCCTGGATCTCTTCCCAGAACACGGTGGACATATGAGATGGAAAACAGGGAGAGCACCAGTGCCAGGTCCTTTCCAACAGATCCATGCACTGATTGCCAAACTCCAACCACATGTCAGCCCATCCTCCACACCAGTGGAGCAGTGAAAAGCTCTGATCCGCAGGGATGGGCATGGAGCCAAGCATGGACTTTTCCATCCATAACCTCCGAGAAGACAGACACCTGTATCTCTCCTTTCTGCCAAGCCATATTTAGCAGCTGTAATTATGCCCTTTCAATCTCTATATAAATAACTGGAATTCCGGGTAAAATGTTGGGTTGCTTGATTTACATCCCCAGTGAGTCAATAAGGTTGCAAGAAGGATAAATCACGGCAGAAGTGCTCACTCAGAAGATCTGAGAGGAAGAGGGAGCAACTTTTGCCCTCCCGCTCTCCCATTACTCATGCTTGTTTATAAAGTGGCTGGGATAGTGCTGGCATTAAATAAACACTGTGTGATTGCCCAAGCATTTCATCATTGTCCTAAGTGCCCGTGGAGAGTTGCGGGAAGGAGCCACTTGTTTTTACTGCCTCCTTCTGCTTTCAGACCACCAAGGACTATAAAGGTCCATAAAGGATGCTGATGATGCCGAGGGTCTCCATCCTCTCACCCCTCCAGACTCCCTGCCTCGATCTGCTGGCTTGGGTTGGCAGGACCCAGTGAGAGCCGGGGAACAAGCTTCAGTTCCCCCAAACCCTCCAGGCCATGGGCTCCTGGGAATTTCCTTCCTGGCTTTTAAGGAAGGTCTCAATCCAGTGAGCAGTTTGGAATGGGCTGTAGGCAGTGGCAGGGAAGAGACATGGCGTTAACTGCAGCGTCAGGGACAGCAGGTTGCATGGCAGGGTGTGCAACAGTAGATGGACGAGCCTGTCCTGGATGTTTTTCAAGTGGAGATTAACCAGTGAGTAGGTTCTTTTATTTAAGATGCCATATGTCTCTTCCCTCTAAATATCTCTTCCATCAGCTTCCACTGTGATTCCCACTCTGCCTTCAACCCTGCCTTGGAGACACTATTGCAAACACTTCATAAAACCCTGTTAGATGGGAGATAGAAAATGCTCTAAAGGCTCCTCCTATCCATTCCCCTGTGTACATCACACCAGAATGCACATGCAGCCACTTCGGTCTCGCTCAGAGCCGCGGCATCCCTGGGAGGTGGATGCCATTCCTGGGTGTGGGGCAGAGTGATGGATTGACTCCCATTACACCGCAAACCTCTTGTCCGCCTGCGCAAAGGGACTAGCAGTGCTGCCCCTTTCCCCTGCTGTGGGCTTGAATCTATCAAGGATTGTGAGGCAGTTAGTGCTATGTAAATGGGAGACGTATCAGCTGTGCCTCAGATAAATGAATTTCACTTAGATTGATGGGTGTGAAGCACTTCCAAAATTAGGCCTATTCTTCTTAAATCAAACAGTTTCCCCAAGCCAGTTCAGCTCCATTGATGTAGAGGAAGTCATCAAGTTGCGATTCATCACAGGGTTCAATCAGAGACCTTCAATGCTGACCCACCGCATGCTTCCTTCCCTTGGCAGAGAGCGTCAGCATGCGGCCAGGAGCACAAGGAGCAGGACCCTCCATCGGCGTTCATGGGGCCACCAAGGCTGGGTATGCATGCTCCTGATGGGACCAAAACGACCTCAGGCACCTTCCATGGAGCTTGGAGAATTACCTGCATTTATGTATCAGCACATTCTAACTACAAATTGCTGCTTCCCCCAATCTTTACCTGAGCATCCGTGCTCTCGCAACTGAAATGGGAACAAATAAATCCAAGTCCAGCATCTCCAAAATCCCTGCCTCACTCCCACAGGTCTCCTGCAAACTCCGCTGCAGGACCGGAGCTATTCCTAGGGATTAGGGCTGGAAAAGCAGCGCACAACAGCCCACGTGCTTGCTCCGATGCTCACACCGAACTGTATTTATGCCGTTAAATGCTCTATAACATACAGATAACATCATAAACCCCGTTTCATTCCGTTAGCAAACAGTAAATCCCTCTCACGCCTAGGAGCATCCCCATCAAACTGCAGCAGGCCAAGTAACACCGGAGTAATCCCTGCCGTGTCGTTACTACATTGGCCTGATGATGGGGCTGTGCCCATCCTGACTTCGGGGCTGCCTGAGGGGAGCAGGGGCTGGAATTTCTCCTCTCCTCTTTCCAACGCCTGGCACCTCCTAACGACAAGTATCTGCCTGGTGTTTATGCATGGAGGAGCTCAGCTCTCTCCAACTTTTTAACTGCAGATAATCAACAAAGCTGGGCAAATAATTTAGTGCGTGTAATTTATTCTATGAATTTTGATTCTTTGCCCACAAGCAGCTTGTGCTGCTCACAAAGGTATTGGTCCTGTGAAATTATGCAGGGGAGCTGCTGCCGTGGCCTGGAGCTCGTTCAGCCGGCTGGCAGCGACTGCCCGACACCCTGAGCATCGCAATGCTGGCTCCTTCCTGCCTCCCATTAGGTGCTCGCTCGCACGGTATTGCTTCTGCTGATAGCCTGGAGAAGCCTAACCTTTGAGGGCATCTCCTACGGGCAGAGCATTGCTAATAGAAACCTCAGCTGCGCTCCTAGGACAGCTGTGCCTGAATTGGGCATTTGAAAGGTAGGTGCGACAACCGCTTAACTGAGCTACTGTGGAAATGCAGTCGCATCGTCCATATGTTTGTACCAAACTGCCCCGTGCTGTCATTAAACGAGACTAAATATACCTCGGAGCAGCAGTAAGCACAGCTGTGCTGCTTCTCCCCGCTGGCAGAGGCAGGAGAGGCTGCAGCAGCCTCACGCATAACCGCAGTGCCAGCTCCAAGCTTGCCTGGAATTCAGATGTCGAGGCTGTGAGCTACCCCGCGTCTGCTTTGAGCTGGTTTTGCTGTGTGATGCGAGTCCTTTGAGCCATGCCCCGTGCCCTGCTCCTCTCCAGTGCGCCTGTGCTCCCATGAGAAGGTGCTTACGTGTCTGCTGTCAAACACAGGGTTCCCTGGGTTGGGCAAACAGCTCTCACCATCACCAACCTATGCTCTGACTGCAGCGTCCAGTGGTGCTCAGCAGCATCTTCACATGCGACAGGCAGCAGAGGAGCTGTTGGAACGTTCATTAGCGCTTCTTCCTGGTGGGAGTTAACGTGTTTGTGAGCAGAACCGCATCAGTGTGCGACTGTAAATCACCTCCTGGCTCCATACTCGTACCTGGATGTTTGCCATTGCCAGTGGCGAGGCGTTGGAGCGCTGTCACTCCACCGATGCCCTCCATCCCCTCTCTTTATCTCCTACACGTCGCGAGCTTGTTGTTTGCAGCGAGAGCTCCGGCCCTTCCAGTTAGATGCGACTGCCAAGGAAAACGTTGATTTTTACCTTCCACCTACCAGCAGTTATCTGATTAATTCGATTCAAGGAGCAGGGAATTAAGCTTTTCTGCCTATTTTTAACCTGAATGCAGAAACACTGATGTAGAAAAGGACTGTGGCTGTTAGACCTGCCTCGTGACCAAGACAGCCTTCAAATGTGTTTTAGCCTGACTTGGCATGCTGGCTTTTAGGAGCTAACTGGAGGAGTGAACTAATCCCAGGTCTTAATGAATAATGTTTGAATCTAACTTCCATTTTCAAACACATCCATACATTCAAGAATGAGTCACAAGGTGTTTGTTGTGTGGTGGGAGAAGAGACAAGCTGGGCAGGGTGTTTTTATGTGTTTGTGAATCATTGTATATGATATTTCCCTCCGCTGTGCCTCTCTGTCCTCGCAGTTTGCTGCAGTGAAATCCATTCAGCTGCACTGGAAACGTAGGCACTTTATAGAAAATCTTTAATAGCGCCAGCACAAATGGATGGCTCTTATTTCCTCCCCGCAAAGTGGCAATTTGCAAAACCACTGCTAACAAATATTTACCCTCCTCCCCCGGGCCTTTACCTAAGGAGTGATGGAGCTGCCTCCCGGCAGGGACACACACAGAGCTCTATGCCAGACACACAGGGGACCACGGGCACGAGTGGCATGGGGGTGCAGAGCCCCGCGGCTCTGACCTGCACAGATCCATATGGAAACACGCTCGCTGGAGCCTGTAAACATGGCGTGTGAACACATGGCTGCACAGGTGCCAGCGTCTACACAGACGCATATGGGAGAGGCAGGGAAGCGCGCGGATCCTTTCCAAGTCTTCCCGTCCTGGCTGCCGAGCCTGTTTGTTTTCTGGTACGCTCGTCTTGCTGGAATTTTTAACATTTAATTAGTTGAACCAGCTGCTTCGCTTTGCAAAGGGAAGCTCAGTTTTGCCTCGCTTTACATGGGTCTCCACCTTCAGCAGGATCCGGCTGACTGTGCATCCAGTCCCCCCAGTGCCAGGCTTGGGGATGCGCTGGCAGCGGTGATCGTTGCATGAGTGGTGCCAGCCAAGCTGCCCCGGGCATCAGCCTGGGCTGGGATCACAGCACAGCACAGCCCTGCCGTACATCTCCTCTTCATCCCTCTCTCTTGAACTGGAGCTGAGAGCAACCTTATGCTCTGCAGATTGTCCTCCTGTGGAAATGGGATGGCAACCAGAGGACTCACCTGGTAGAAGACAGATTTCTATCCCGTCATGGCAGGGCACGGACCTCCCCTCCCCGCCAGGCGCTTCCCACTGCATGAAACATGATCACTACCTGTCTGCATGAAAGGTGCTGCGTTTTCACCAATGGTGCTCAGAACCCCCCCTGGAGGACCCTCTGGTGCTAAAGGGAGGCTGCATCCCACATGTGATGGGCACAGGGAAGAGGGGCTGCTCCCTTGCTGAATTACTTGCCCCTGGCTGAGGTCGGCACCAGACACCGGCCCCATTACGGCAGCTCCAAAGGATCCCATTGATTTCAGGGAGCTGGGATTGCAGCCTGGTTATTGCCACCGCTCATGAAAACACTTCTGAGGCGCTTGCCTTTGGAAAAGGGCAGATTGTCTCAAATGTCAGGTGTCCGTAAAGCCTTTCTGCATCCCCTCTCCAGCTTCAAACGGCACAAAAGGACCCTGCACGATTCTATTCACACCAGATGCCAGCTCCTACCTTTCAAGCCAAGAGAAGTTTGCCTGAAAATAGACCCGTGAACTTCTTCCCGATCATTTTCAGAGCTCCTCTTCCCCCCAGGAAATGAATTTTTAATTGTTCTTATTCTTGCCCATCACCTTTGCAGCGCATTCGCTCCCTCATTGAAAGTCCGAGACAGAACAACACGGAGGAGTTTTCCATTTTCAAACCTCTCGCTTCTGACATAAACAAACAAAGCCCAAACATGTTTAATGAAACAGTTTGGGGTTTCAAAATGAACGCTGTTGTTTTGATCAAAAAGCCATTTGTAGCTCCAATCCCGAGGACGTTTTCCTTAAACCCATTTAATCCGGCTCTAACAATCTCTTTGCAGCGAGAGGTGCAACACACACTTGTTCGCCAGCCTGGATTTGCTTCCCCCTCATTACAGCTGCCAGAGGCAAGACCCGGGCTTGGGGGGGAGTGAAGATTCCCACTTCTGGGAATGCGGTGCCAATCTCAGGAGGGTGCTCCAATACAGGACCAGGAAAGCCTGACACATGGTACCTAACAAACACAACAGCACACATTTTGCCTCCATTTCCCTCCTCTGGTTGTGAGGGAATAAAACTTTATGTTTCTTGCCCCACACATCCCAGTCTCTGCATGGCCAAGCCGCTACAGGGACATCAGTCCTGGGTGTACATCTCACGGCTGGTACATCTAGCGCCAGGTTTGGTCAGCAGCCCTTGTCTTTATGAGCTGAAACTTCATTTCTATCAGGCAGTGCCTGCAAAAGTGCTGTCCATGCAGTTGCTCCTGCCAGCAAGCTCATTAGCAGAGGCAACCATTGAGAGAGAGCACACGGGAGAGATGAACCAGCCAGCCAGGCACCACCACTGGGGGCCCCTGGGTGCAGCAGCAGCTTCACTCAGGTACCTCTGCCTGCCCGGCACACCGGGCAATGCCCACATCCCCATCACCCAGACACAGAGTAAGGCAAGGCCAGGAACCTGCAGCGCTCTGCAGCTCTCAGCCCTACTCACAGCCAGTCACTGCTGCAGCAGCGTGGTGATGCACCGTGATCCATCCCAGCTCCTTGGGGCTAGCATGGTCGTGGTCCAAGGTGGTGCCTGAGGCTGGTTGCTGTGTTGCTTGCAGGGCTGCATGCAGCAGCAACTCCTCCAGCATGGTTACACTTCGAAGCACCTCACTAAAAGCAGGAAGAAAGAGCATTTAAAGTCGAGTGGAAACAAAGCCAAGAGGGTTCGGCAGGTCTGACTGATGAGAGGAAGGAACTTAACAGAAAGGCCTGTAAAAGAGAAAAGGGGCAAAGGGGAAGCGCGGAGAATCCAGGGAAGCTGGGGAATAACTGCAATAATAAACCTAGTATTATTTATAAATTGCTCCCTCACGGGCTCGGAGGGACCCAGCAGGCAGTTAAAGCACGATAACAATAAACAAGAGTAATTAAAACCTCGTAAAATGCATCCTAGGAAAGGGAAGCAAAAGATTCTAAAGCTCCCGAAACCCTGCAGAGGACATAAAATAAAGGCAAGGGGGAAAACTTATCTGAGGTTGACCGAAAATATATCACAGGCAGTAATGGGTTTCTGCAGAGCAAAAGACAGAGAGAGGCTTAGACTAGAAAGAGGCACGGAGTGAGGAGCCCGGGGTCTCTCGAGCCCTGAGAGCCCTTGGAAAACACCATTCCTGCTCTCTGATATCCCTTACTTTCAACAGTCTCTAATCTGCTGATTTTCCCCTAAACATCAGATCACATTCCTGGAAACAGACTCAGAGCCAGCAGGATGCCTTGCAGTGCCATCACCTTGGTAGGCTATGTCACGGTGGCCCCAGTTCCACACGGATCGGGGGAAGGATAACGCCTCCTGGTTAGGATGGGAAAGACAAGCGCGAGCTCTCGCTCTCTTCCCGAGCATGTTTGTGCATGTACGTGTGCTCAGATCGTGCTTGTAAATCCTGCGGAGACAGGACTCGAGATCAGGGGAGTCTAAAAGGCAGGCTGACTGCAGCACATCCAACCGGGAGCGCGCCGGAACGCTCTGACAACTTACACCAATTATACACCAGTTATTTGTCACATCGGGGAGCTCATCAGTTTGTGTTTCAGCAGGAGGTGATGTCTGAAGATGAGATGGAGGTGGGAAAGCGGGGCAGGCTGACGGTGCAGAGGGGTCCTCTTTGCATGCCCTCACCCTGCACTGGCTCTCCTGTGCCCCGGGATGATGCTCCATAAATACACATGCAGCATGGCAATGGGGTCTCGCTGCATTTTGACATGTATTATATGCTGGAATAACTCAGAGGGAGTTCTGCACAGTATAATGATGAGAGTGCCCAGTAACAGGCAAGGAAACAAAGCTGGAGCTACTGCACCTGCGGTTTCATAGCTGGAGAATTGTGATCTTAGCAAACCAGTTTGCTCCAACGATGTTATTTGTAGAGCAAAAGCTTCTTGCCTCATTTAAGCCAATGGTTGGGGATGTTTGCAGGGAGAGGACTCTCAGGAAGGACAGTTTACTGACAGGGGAAGGTCACCCAGACCAAGCACACTGCAGGGTGCTTCTGCAGCAATGAAACCTCTCTGCCTTCCGATCGGCTGACCATCAGGGATGGGGAGGCCAGTGGGAAAACACTATTCTGGGAATGGAGTCCAAGCACAAGGGGAACATTCCTCCACCAGGCAGCCCAAATGGCTCTGCTGGAGCCATCCCCTTCCAGGCCATGGTGGCTTCAAGTCATGGATGCCACATGCTCAGTATAATTACACAGACCAGGTGAGTGGCCCAGGCTGCCACCTCGCCCTTCTAGAGCCGTGTGCCCTGCTTCAGAGGGAGATGAAGCTGTGCCTGCTCACGGAGCCAGCTTGTTGCTGCAGGGGGAACACTTCAACCTTGGCAGCCATGGGCTGATTAGCCCTCTGCCTCCTATGCACGCTTACAAATGCTGCTATTGATCACAAATTAGGCAGCTCCTGTTTAAATCCAGCTCCGTTTAACTTGCTGACCTCAGGGGGATGCTGAGCCTGCACCTGATGACGTGCCGGGTCAGGACACGTGTTCCTGTCAGTGCTCTCCATCCCTGAGCAGTCCTGTGCTCTCCCACACCGGTACAACAGGGAGCATCTGCCTTGTGTTTTCTTCCTTCATTGAGGGTGGGTGTCCTCTACACCCTTCCTCCCGAGCAAAGCTATGCCACTTTTGCCCCATGCAGGGAGAGCTGATGGAAAGCAGGATGCTTCCAGATGAACCCTTCCCTCCCAGTGCACACAGACAAGCTGCTGTTGAGGGTCTTAATTTCCTCTGCCGCAGAGCAGCCGCGTGCCTTTTATACAGAGCTCCTTTAAAGACTTTGGGAAGCAATTCCAGCCATTTCTATGGGCGCGGGGAGATAATGGAACGCTTTCAGAGCACGCTCAGTGGCAGGGAAAGTTCAATTCTTGCAGCCGCATTCACCACGCTCTGTGCTCCAGCATCCCTCACACTTGTTATTTCCTAGCAGCTGAATGACTCCCAGGGTCTTCCTGTGCCTTCTCTCTCATGAAGCACTTTGGGTTGAGGAGCAGAAACAAACTCAGTTATCCAAAGCCCCGGCCACGAGGCAGACAAACAGGGGGAGCAGCGAGCGCTCTGCTCCAGCGCCGAGGAGCGGGTGCTCAGCACCCACCAGCAGAAAGCCTTCGCCAAGCTATTTTTAGTCCCACCGCTGCAGAACAAGCAGCAGCTCCAGGCTCCGCTCTCCCTTCCTTTCCTCACCCCTCTCCCCTCGCTCCTCCAGAGCCAGAGCAGAGGCGGATGTGGGGAGGAAGGGGTCTGGCTCCTGCGGCACAGTCAGCCCCCACCCTGTACCTGGGCACCGATTCAAGTCTCCTTGCTGTTGGAAGTGGCATTGCTTATGCAGAGCTGCACGCGTACTTCACAGGCTTTGGACTGGCCTCTGAAGTGGCAGAGACACTTGGGCATGAAGCAAGCCTACACAGAAAATAAATTGTATTGCATTTAAATATTTCTTAAGTCATTTTAATGTATTTAAGTCTTAATTCATCTTCTCAAAGTTCCTTTTCACTGCACTAATGTGACGTGTTTGACAGAAAGATGAATTACATTATTAAAGAGTCTCTCTGGCAAATTTCTGTAATAAAATCTCCCTTTCCCCCCCTGCTTCTCTCCTCCTGCAGACTCACGGACCTTTTGCTTCCTTCATCTTCACAAATTATTCCTGGGTTTCTGCAAAGGGCTCCAGGACAATTCCAGGATCCTTCCCTTGCAGATAAAGTAACTTCATGTGCCCACGTCAGGATGCCATGGGAGGGGATTCAACTGAGCAATGCTGTGTGCCCTGGATGAGTGGAACCTCTGCACACATGGAACCCTCCTCATCCTCACCAGCAGCAGCCTCAGCCAGTGGTATGAATGCATCAGGGGCCGCCCAGGCTGAGCCCTGCCTTCCTCCACGCCAGCCCCACACAGACACCCTCTGGATTTATGCCCTGCTTCCCCATTCCGCCATGATTTATCCCCTCCGGCATGCCGGAGAAGTCACACACATTAATCATCCTGACTTCTAAATTGTCTCCCCTAAATCATTCTCCAGGCTGGAGCCATTTCCCAAGAGCATCAACCAGGCCCTCTCTGCCGGACAGGGCATCCTGCCAGGGATGAGGGGGCTTCACACAATGGCCCTAATGTGATCCCGGAGGTCTGTCTGGCCATGGTCAGGATCCACCACGAGCTGCACTAGGATGCGCGGATTGGGAACGCTGGGCACTGGTCAGCATAAAGTTAGCCTAAAACCAGAGGAAGTCAAGTCAAGAGTGTGAAGAGAAACTCCAGGCGCGGTTGTGTGCTTGATGTGAAATACTGAGGATACGGCTCAGAACAGAGCCCTTTGACCTGGCCAAGCAAAAGGCACCACAGACCTCGAATAACCACTGGATGAAGTGACGCAGCAGCTTTGGCACTAGGGATGCTCTCCCTGCCTCCCTCCTGCCCCAGCACCTCGTGTTCTAGGCACGTGAGGAGCTGCATTGGCCAGGCTTTTGCCTTTGCAAGCGTTGCTCTTTGCCCCGAACAGGAGGGATTTTGCTAACTTCATCTTCCAACCCCGGCACGCAGAAGAAAGGAGAATAAAAACCTGTCACGACCTCACCTGTCTGACCTCAAGCAGCAGGGGCAGGCTGCAGGCTCAAGCACACCTGGGATGCTCACCCGGGACATGGAGCAGCAGCCAAGGAGCTGGTCGGGATGGGTGAGAGGGGCTGTGGGTGAGGACTGGGAGCTGTACAAGCAGCTTGGCAAGAGCAAAGTTTGGGGTTCGTTCTGTGGAGGGTCTTGCCACTGGGGTCCCATCATGCAGGGGGAAGGCAGGAGGTTGACCCACTTCTGCAGAAGCACCTTGCAACAGAGCTCTGCTCTCTGGCTGTTTAGACTCTCCAAAGCTTCAGTGATCTGCCCAGATTAGTCCTCAACAAGCTGAATTTCTGCTCCAGGTACTGCAGCTGCTCCTCACTGAATAAAACATGCCATTCCCACTGCTGTGCCCCGCAGACCAGCTCCAGCAATTCTCTTATTTCTATTGCTATTCAGGCACACATTTTTTTAGCAAATGCCTGCAAAGAGGCTCTCTGCTTGCTGCTCCTCTCTGGTTATTTCACACAGGGAACGATGCTTCTGTTGTCAGGAGCCTCCACCATCACTTGCTCTGGAGATGTGGGGTGCTGGATGCAGCATCCGTACCAGGAATAACACCATGAGCCCCCTGAGCAACGGACAGACACTCTTCTGCTCGCCTGAGTCAGCAGTAGGGGTTGTCCAAGGGATGCCCATGGAGTAGTACAGGGATGGGACCACTGCTCTTCCCAGGTTGTCCTAATAAAATCACTGCCTGGAGACTGCAGGGTTTGGGGTGAGGCAGCAGCAAAGCTGAGGCCAGGTTCGAGGCTGTTCATCTCTGTGGCTGTTGTTACCAGTTCAAAGTTATCTACCCGGTAGGGATTTTCTGTCTGTTATATTTGGTGTGAGCTGCCTGATCAGAGCCTCCCTGCTTGCCATCCTCATGTACTTACAGGCACTATGACCGGAATGGATGTTTCTGCTCTGGGCTGAAGTTCTCAATAGTAACATGACAATCAAGCAAGGACAATGGCAATGCAGCTGTAATTCAGCATCACCCCTGGATGGCGTGGGCATCCCGGCAACCCCTGCCCGTGTGTCACCACATTCATTCCCAGCTGTGTTTGCACTTGCACGTGTCCCCAGGCAAACACAATTACTATCCTCCCAACTTGCCAGGGAGCTCCGAACCCCTCCACAGCACTACAGCAAGAGAGAAGCTTTTTATAAACACGTAGAGATCTAAGTTTGGCATCTGCTCCCATAATGATATAGCAGATCGTTACAACTTGTGACATCCCACTATAAACAGAAGGCTGTAACACCCTGCAATTTAGAGAGCTGGATCAGGTACTCGTGTGCTTCACATAATCCAAAAGATTGTGGGTTTCAGGCTGACTCTTCCCTTTCTTTTTGCTTGCTTTCCTTGCCTTCCCTTCCCTTCTGGTTGACATGGTTACGGGATCCTGAGGATGGTGTAATAGGACACAACACACACGTTCGGGTAGACTCCGAAACCCACCAGTGCCTCCTGGAAAACCGCAAGCGGCACGATGCTGACAGACAATGCAGCTGCTTTGTCTCCCTGACGTCTCGCCCTCTCGTTCTTATTTCCAGTGAGGTATTTGCAGGGAGATGTTGCTTCCATTCCCAAAGCTTTCCACCTGCCACAGCCCTTTCCCTGCCCAAACCCTTCATCCTCTGCCTGTGCCACCAGAGTCACTTCTGCTGCAAGCCACAGCCAGGGCAAGGGAGATCCAGGGGGAAGTAACCAGCAATTGGAGCGAGTGCTTACAGAACCCAGCTAGATGGAGGCAAACCTGCTCCCAAATGGAACGTTTATCACGGCTCTCCTAAGCGCTGTCTGCAGCAGTGTAAGATCTTTCTCTCCCCAGGAGGCCTCACAGAAGCTGTAAATACTCAGAACAGCTTTCAAGGCCAGCCTTATGATGGTTCAAGCTCTCCAGAAAATACATGCTGATGTGCAGCGCCGTCACCATCCGGGAGACCTTGCTGCAGATGCTTCCGTGGCTACGAAGAAGAGAGTTCTGATTGCTGGTATCTTGCTAAAAGTTAAATACATCCAGGCTTTGGAATGCTCTGGAAGCATTTGGAAGCAGAAATCACTCGTTAGTGGCTCTCATCCACCATATCCCTGCTCCAGGATTGGTTTAAAAACTACGAATTAAGTTTCCCAAGAACTCTACACCTGGCTGGGAGTCAATGGGATTGGGATGCTGTGCTGCAATGCATCCCTCCAGCAGCAGAGAGCCACCATGCCACACACTGTGCCCCATGTGCGCTGGGCAACGGCATCAATGCTTCCAGCCTGCAGAATCGGGATCTGGTTTCATCAGCTTTCTCTTTCATGTCCATAGAGCTCAGGCTTTACTCATCTGAGCCCTGCCGCAAGCTTGTGTGTGCAGAAAGAGGAGCAGGTTCTGCAGCTCGTGCCTCCTTGCTCACCTCCTGGAGAGTTTTGTACCTTGTCATCAGCACTGACACGCAACAAAATGGAAACAAGGCTATTTAAAGGTTCCCGTAGAGTAGGGTGCTTAAAGAAACCATGCTCAAGTGTAAATGTCAATGGGACTATGACTGTAATGCAGGCTCATACTAAGCCATTTTACTTAATTGAGGCTGAAGGCACTGAAAGGGAAAAAAGGAATCAATCAGGGAGACATGGAAATGGAAGCAGCGGAGCCCCAGCACATTCGCTGGGCCTGCTCCAGCACAAGGTTGTTTAATGCAGCTTGATGCATCGGAGGAGGCATCCATGGGTCTTTTTCAAATCAGGGCTCATGAGTGAAGGAGCTGAGAATGCTGGATCCAATGGGAGAGCCAGGCTGGAGGCACTGCAGGGGCAAGGCAGTCATGGCTGCTGGGATTATCCTGGAGGAATCCAGAGCAGGAGCCCAAAGCTTGAACCATCTTCCCTTCTGAGATGGGTTTGCAGCTCCCCTTGCTGGAAGGAAGCGGGGGGACAAGGCAGAGCCAGTCCAAGAGTCCCAGAAGGACCTTTAAGGTGCTACGGAAAGAGAAGTTCTCCCTGTCCTCAAAGGCTTCCCAGAAGTGATTTTACCAATCCAGAAGCTTGCAGGGTTTGGGATGCTTGCAGTAGTCTTGAGCGTGAGATGTTGTTTATGGCTATCTCGGTACAATGGCTTCTGCACTAACAAAACTCTCTCATCCCAGGGGAATGAGCTTGCACAGAAACCCAGTTCCTCCAGGATCCACTCGTGGGGGGTCCCCTCTCTGGTCCCACCTTGCTCTGGGGGGAACCAGGGCTCCAAATTAGCTCTGAAATGCCTCTCTCCTGTTTTTCCGAAGTGTCCTTTGCTTTCACACTGTGTTTATCGTGCATGATTGATATTTGACATTACGCTGTACCGGGAGCACGCACAGCATCGCTCCGCTGGGATGCGACACTCTTCCAGCAAGCACATCCATCAGACTGTGAGTGCCACCCCGGCGAGGGGCGATGGAGGAGCCGTCCCAGGGGAGGGACCGAGGCTGGGTTCCATCAGGGATCTCGCTGCACGGCTGTGGGCTGGGGAGAAGCAGGGAGTTAAAGGTTCCCTTCCCAGCACTCCAGACAGGGCATCGCTGCCCTCAGCCAGGCTGAAGGATGCTGCCTGTGCCCTTGAAGGACGGCTCAGAAATCCTTGACGGGAGCGAGAGGAGAGGAGGGCTCGAGGGGAAGGAGGGACAGCAGCAAGGTCCTTGGTGGGTGGAGATAACAGGGGAAGTATCGATCCCCGTTTCCCTTTGCTGTTGCTTGAGAGGTGATTGCTGGAGGACTGAGCCGTGCCTGCGCGCGCATCGGGAAGAGCCGGGATGTGATTCCTTAAACAGTTCTAACAGTCCTGAGGTGCGAGAAGTAAAATGAACTCAGCTAAATAAATCCAGGGCCTGATGGCCATCAATAAACGAGACCTCCCGGGCTGCAGCAGGTTCCCAGCACCATAGGGACACCACCCTAGGGGAAGAGGCTGGCTGCAGCATCCCACCATGCCTGAATTCAGCCCCCTGAGGACTCAAGAATGAACAGCTCGGCATTGATTTTTTGTTTAAGTTCCCATTTATTACCATGCTGTGGATGGAGATTAACTTTCCTGGCTTGGTATTTAGTGTTGTTTCACGTGCTTTCAAACAGAAACAGAAGGCGCTTAGGTAAAAAGCTGGTGTCCAACTGTGCTGTACCACAAGGGATACTCTGCCCTTAGTCCTGCATGTCTGGATCAGTGGGGATGATCCGGCACCTCCTCCCTGGCAGCTCCTGCTCCCAAAACAAGTCATTACCGTGTGTTTCTGTGATGTCCTGTGGTGAAGCACTACATGCAAGCGATTGGAGATGCACCAGACAAGCCTTGCTACCAGCTCTGCTGTAACAAATACAACGCACTGGACAGAGAGCAATTGCTCTTGACACTGGGAATATCTCTGCCAACAGCATCAATATTCTATTAAAGATATGTGATAATATAACACTAATTACCAATTGAGTGGCCATTAAAGACAACCTACAAACAGCACTTTGATCTCACCTTCCAGATTAAAAACACCACAATGATTTCCTGTTCCTTATACTTTACTCCCATGTTTTCTGCCCCCATGCATAATGCAGCGCCAGCAAACACCTAGAAGACTGCTGCCTTCACCTGCTGTCCAAGGGTAATGGCTTCCTAAGCCTGGACCGAGCCAGGACAGAGATAAGTCACATCAACAAGCTGAAAACAGCAGAGAGAAAAAGTCCTCTCCTATTGCCATTCAGCCATGTGCTGAAGAGCAACATCACAAATGGCTGTGACTTAGCAAGAGAGGAAAACCCGAGCGGTGTGGGATGAACTGGGACCAAGCCAGCCCTGCAAAGCCTTTCAGGGACTCTGTCTTCAGCCAGTGCAACAAACACACTTGTCTTTCCTACTCCTACTCCACTCCCAATGGTCCCACTGGCATCAACTGCACAGGAAACAGTTCAGAAGCTGATTGCAGCTGTGCTAGGCTGAAAGCCATGTGGCTGGGCAGATGTCCAGCACAGCATCCAAGGCCTTGAAGTAGCCTCTTCATGCAGCACCTTAACAAAGGCCACAAACACCAAGGGGGTCCGGAGACCCCCATGCTGCTGCTGTCCCGAGGCATCACGTTGTGATTCCCTGCCTCCATAAGGAGGATGACAGCGATTTACCACTCCTTTTGCCAAAGGAGCTGCATGGCTCAAGTATCTGTAGAGCAGGAGAAGGTCAGTGAGAAGCCCTCCCAGGGCTTTTGGGCTTAAAGACATTTCTCTGATTTTCAAGATGGTTCTTCCCTTGTTTTTCTCCTAAGGCTATGGAGGGCAGGCAGCAACAAGGTCAATGAAATTGAAACCAAGAGTGCAAACAGCAAAACCCCCTCATCCCACAGGGAAAACCCCATGCTGCCATCCAGGCTCAGTGCCCAAAGCTGCAGAACATTTTGCAGGATGAGGGTCTGAAAGACCAAACCAGATCCCTGGTACACCCTCACAGCACCAGCACATGGCACCATACAGCTCCCTCTTGGAATGGCGAGAATAACAGGATCATTATGGCTAAAGATATGGGTACGCACAGAAACAGAGGGATTGGAGTGTGGCTCCTCCTCCCAGCCAGTGTTAATGGCACGAGTTAGCTCAGAGCATCCTTCCACAGAGCACAGCTTAAATAACCAGCTAACATGGACCAAGGGAACATCTCCAGGACACTGACACGGGAGATGGTGCTGCCATCACCTGTGGGGCAGCCTCCACAGAGGGAACTCCCCGACCACTTGTTTCCTGCGTGCAGCAGCACCCACCAGCCATGCATTATTTTGATGAGACACAATAATATTCTGCCAGTTCTACAAGCTATAGATTGAAGCCACAAAGAGAAATCACCCGAACCTCCATATGATCAATCTTGTCAAAACACATTCATTTAATCCCTTACAAATGAAATGAAGACACATTTAAAATGTCATGCTTGGGGTCTGGGAGCCAGGTCCCTATAGATCAGTCAGCCCAGGTAAACCGTGTTATTGAGGAGCTGTTTGACAGCAGACGTGCCAAAACCACTTATAAACTGTGCACACCTCATCCCAGATGGAAAAATCATGTGCCTGCTTTCCGTTCTCTGTACCTTCCCATGACTAAGCACTCCATGACACAGCAGGAGAGGACGGATATGAGGGAATTGCACAGGGATGCACACAACTCATAGCATCGGGGACAATGCGGACACCCTCACATACATCAGGAAGCAATGTGGGACCATTTCTGCAGCACCCACAGACAGGGCTGACCCTGCAGCTGGATCAGGAGCATCAATTTGCTTTGCAGCATTTGGCAAAACATGGGTCTCATTCAACATCCTTCACCAGAGGTAACTCGCAGAGCATCCCCGCACATCCCAGCCAGCTGCCCAAAGGAACTTATGGTACACACACAACACGTACTCCCAGTTGCATCCCCAAGAATTGCCCCCATGGGACCAAGGCGATGGGCTGGCTGTTTTGGGATGAACACCCAGGTGCCCATTTAACAGAAAAGATGTGTGACAGGTATGACAATGGACAGGGATCAGTTGGGTTCTTTATTGGTTCTGAAGGTGCTTAGGTTTAAAACAATTTGTTAGGCTCCCTGTGATTTACTGCCATGCTGGAAAATGGGGCTGAGTATTGATTCTTTGCCTTTTCTATTGCAAATGGGTGTAATGTTTTATAGTATGTCAGAATAATAGCAGCGGGCACTTTATCAATGTCAAATGTTAAAAATGATCAGCTATTGTGATGTAGGAGATTAAATATGAAAGCTTGATGGGTATATAAAAGCAGAATGGCAATAATAAAGGGATTTTTATGTTCAATTCGTTGCTCTCCGAAATCTACCTGGGGAGCTATTAGAACCAACTGCACTGATTAGTGACGTATCACTATGGGTTAAAGGACAGGAAAGTGCTGGGTTTAATTCCCATGGAGGGTTCTTTGTGTGTTGCTCAACTGAGATGGAGGCTGAAAGTTGAGCCTTGTCCTGGCCAAGACCCTTTGCAGAGCTTCACATCCCCTTGGGCTGCACGATGGCAATGGGATATCCCTCCAGCATTGCAGAGCCAAGCTGGAGCCCTGCTGGTTTTTAACACCAAAGAGTGAGGATCTTTCCATGAGGATAACTTCTAGACTAACTAATCCTCGAGTGTTTAAAATGTGAAGCATGAGCATCTGTCAAACAGCTCTATTTACCAAGCAAACCCAACGAATTTAGCTGTTTTCAGCTGCCTACCAAGTGAGCTGTGGGAGCATCACAAGAAGCTGTTTTAGGAGTAGAGGAGAGCTTCCCACAGCACAAGAGCAAGATGCAAACCCCGAGAGGAGCCTGGACCCAGTGAGCACTGAAGAGCCCCACCTTTGTGCCCAACACCACACTCACCTCCTGGGCTTATTTGCTGCCCGGTGCTCACCAATGATCCTTCCGCCCTGCTCCCGTCCCCTCTCCAGCACACAAAGCCCCAGTACCCTCAGCATCATCCCTTTTATAGCCCTGGAAAGCCCTAATTCCTCACAGCCTCTGCAAATCCCCACTCACAGCCAACAGCTGTGCTTCTGCATCAGGCAGGGCTGCCCTTAACTCCCTCCCCACCACCCGGGTTCCTGTGGTCCCCTCCAGTGCTCTCAGTCACAGTCATTTAGCTGCTGAGGGTCTCAGTTGTCTGGTGAAAAGTATGGGCTCTACCCGGTGGAACCCACACACTGGAGCAGTTTGCTCCAGAGCCAGATAAGGGACATGGGCAGCATTTGAAGCCAGAGCAAGATGAGAGGGCGAAGAGGATGGTGCTGCAGTGCCCATTGTGGCCCGCCTCCCTGCACAGCAGCACCTTCAAACACTGATCTCTGGTGCAGTGACAGGTTTGTGGGATGGAAGCCAAGCTCCAGCCCCCCTGGCCCAGGAGGAGCCCCACAAAGGTGCCTTGCTGACAGTGCCACGTTCACTGCAGACAGGAGAGGCTCCCTGAGCGCATCTTCCCGGCTCCCCACTGGGAATCAGCTGCTGTGGCTGCTTTTGATCCGTCCCTTGGGAGCCAGTGTGCTCCTGCTGCCCGTGCTGGGAAAACCAGCCAGGAAGAGGAGGGAGAACTCTCAGAACTCCGTCAGTGGAGATGACTTCCATAAGTAACCATTAATCGTCTCACGGATACCTTAATACAAAGGAAGAGTGAAAAGCAGAAAAGGCCAATAACTCTTGAAGCCCGGATGCCAATTAATGGTTTTGAGTTGTCATAAGCAAGAGAAGGAAAAGAAAGCAGAGGCAGAACAAGTGTTCTGCTAATTACCTAAACACTTTATTAACCGGCACTAATCAAAGCAGTTCTTGGAGGCTGACAAATGGCTGGAATTACTCAATTTAGAAGTTAGTTTTGACTCCGGTAATTTATACAGCGCCGGGAAGTTACAGGGGGGACATATCTTTCAACTAATGTTTTTTTATTAAAGCTGACAGCAATAATTAGTTATTTGCTACTAACGGGGCAGCCCCCGGAGGGAAATTCACCGAGATGGATGGCTTGGGCTCCTGCCAGCAGTAATTGCTCTGAGCTTGGTCAGACGCTGGCAGGCTGACCCAAACAGAGCCTTCGGTCCCTGCCTCCGGGCGCCCTGGCCGTGGTGCCAGGAAGGGTTTCAGCAGTAGAAGTGATGCTCTGGAACCGGAGCTGCTGAATCCCAAGCTTGGCAGGAACAGCAGCGACTCCGGGTCTCAGCACTCAGAGCTGGAAGTCAGGAATTGCAGCCCTGGCGTAGCTGGGAGCCACTCGCTGCAAGTAATCCACACTAAAACCCCACTCATTTTTGTCCAGAGAATAGCTGACCATCTTTGCCAAGGGCCAGTGTTGGGCCTGAACGTAAAGCTACACCCACAAAGAGAAGAGGGTTTAATGCTGAGCAGCTACCACAGGCTTTGACACTGTTTTCTGTCACCAATCCTCAGCCTTTGGAGCCAACCGGCTACAGCTCTTCCTAAAAGTAGATTTCTAGTTTACACACACACACAGAAAAAGCCCTGAACATAGGAAACTAATGAGCTCTGTGGATTCAGAAATCAGAATGCAAAGAAAGAGGATCCAGGTTTTCTTTTCATCTCCCTTTTTTGAGCTTGACATATAATTTTGGATGCTTGGGTTGTCAATACCTTTTGTTTCTCATCCTTCCTATAAACTGCAAATGATCCAATTATAGAGTGAAAGGAACGGAAAAGGGGGAAGGCAGGAGAAATGGAATAATCTATGGGGAAAAGAACATAACTGAGATGAAAAGCTAATGAAAGGACAAATACAAAACGGCACACATGAAGTAGAGGATATTTGGATTTAGAGGGAGAGGGGAGGGCAAGCCGAGGGTGAAGAACATCAGCATGGGCCCACACGGCCCCAGCCCATCGCATCCCTGCCCTTTCCTCTCTTTGCCTTCTTCACTCCTGCTGCTCCAGACACAACGTGGACGCACATTCCAGCAGCAGCTCCGGGAGCTCGCAGTGCTCTGGATAAATGGAGCCACGAGCCCCTGTGCATTTGCTATCATCAGGTCCCAGCGTGCAGCGCTTGGCTCGGCTCCTGCGCTGTGGTAGTTACAGGTTGTTGCGCTCCCAGCCCTCAGGGTCTCCATTTCTCTTCCCTCCTGGAAGCTGCTGGTGGAACACCGCCAGCCTCCGTGGCATCGAAGCGCAGGCAGCAATGCGTTGCCTTGGGTAGCCATAGGCAATAGGCTGCTTTTGAGCTATGTCGGGGTTCAGCAGCTCAGCACCCACCTCTTTCAACCCATCCTGACCTTCCACATCATGCTGGGAGCCTGAAAAATGCCATAATTCATAATGCCATAATGCAGTGGAATAACAAGAGCATCACCCAGCATCATCCAGCAAATCCTCTACATGTCCCATAGGGCTTCCTTCAGCTGGGGTGGGAGGTCTGCACCCCAGCTCCCCACAAGGGCCCCCAGAGCTCTGGGAGCACCAGAAAGGCAACTTTGGACCGGAAAATCCACTGTATTTTAGAGCTTTTAAAGGAATATTGAGAAGAATGGAAAGGGCTTTTGATGTCTCCTTTTTTCCAAACCAAGAAAAAAAAGAAAAAAAAAGCTTTTAAAATAAATAGCTGACAATGTCTCTTATTTGAGTAATTCTTTGCCAGCAATAAACGTGTCACTTGCAAGTGCTTTATTTAGAAATGAAAAACTGTTTTTCTTTGTCGAGCGCTCCACATTACACCAAGTTAAAGGCTGGAAGCGCAATCCTCCTCCTGCTGCATCCCCCTCCCTGCCCAGACATTCATATATTCTGCTATAATCTGATCTAGGTTATAAAAATATGAAAAAGGAGAAAAAAAGAGAGAGACATCTGGCTCTCCCCCAGAGCTGACATTTCCCTTTATGCCTGGTTTAACTTTTTTATGAGTGCCTGGGTTCGCTTCGGTGGAGAATTTCTCCCTTCAAATGAGTTTCCTGGTTTATGGGAGAAACCTTCCTTTAGACAAACCTGGTGATTTTTCAAGTTAAAACGTGTATGTTTTAAGTACTGGCGAAGTTTAAGGATCCGGCTGATAGGGACATAAATCTGGGTTTATTCACGCTGGAGCCCCTGTGTCTGATCCTTTACAACAAAATAAAAGGGAGCGGTAAGGAGGAGCCTGGCATCGTTTTTACTTGGTTTACAGGAAGGTGAAAAAAAGCCCAAACTGTCAATTTGGGGAGTAATTTATTAGTGGCTGCTCACACTTCCAAGCCTTTATGTGCTAGTGCTGGGGAAAGCAGCACATGTGCTTCATTGAGCATATACTCACTGAAGAGACAATGAAGAGGGGCTGATGTGGTTTCCTCACTGTTTGGGGCCACCTTTTAGGCCCCAGCTCTGCCGATGGTACCACTGTTTCCCTTCCTCCAGCCCCCCTCGCACGCTGAGCTCTCATAATACGCTCTCACGTAATGGATAATGGCAGGACAAGTCCTATTGTTCCGTGATAGGGGAAAATAAAACAAGCACAAAAGGCACGGGTTTAAAAGAGCAACATTATTTCTCAAATAGAGCAGGGAAAAAACAAACCCCAACGGGTCCCGTGTCCCCTGCTCACTGCAAAGTGGCCTTGAACCCCAAGAGCCAAGCGGCTATGGAGCTCTCACAGACACAATTCCAGGTTCCATCCAAGCACCTAATTAAATTTTCAGAGTGGTAACTGCTCGGGATCCAGCACAAATAGCTGCAGAAGCCAGAGGGGAGGCAGGGAGAGGATGGAGCAGGGAGAAACCTAAAGCAAATAACCTAATTAAACAAATAAACAGGGAGAGAACTAACAGAGGGAAAAGAAACTAAAAGCCCAGGCAACCCTGGCTGCCCGAGCATCATTAGCAGAGGGACAAGAGGGAAGTGTCTCATCATCCTTCATTCTGACGAGCACTTAGAGAGTCGCGACCCCTTTCAGCATCGCCATACAGACCATCAGCCCCGCACATCGGTCACTGCCGCTCGCCCGCCACATCCCACCTCACTGCGGGGAAGGGGAAGGTGAGGGAAGGCTGCCGAAGGTGGGCAGGGAAGAGCAGGCAGCAAAGGCAGGAGCCAAAGGGGCCTCATCCCGCTGGTGATGCCGCAGCCCTCGGGGCATCCGCGGCTCCGCTCGCCCGTGGGGATGCAGGGGGAGCAGCGCAGCTATTTTTGCACATGCCTACGTGGCACGGCGGAGGCTGAGCTGTCAGCGAGCGTGGATTTCAGTTGGGTGTACCGGGAAAAACTCCCGTGTCAGCTCCCGACAAGGAGCCCAGGAGCAGTTTGTGGCGGGGCCAAGCGATGGGGGCAACAGAGCAGCAGAGCTCCGTGGCGCGCTGCGCTCGCAGCCTGCCGTGGTTTCGCTGCTCCCCGCAGCACCGCTTGCTGCCTTTCTGCCTGAGCTCCCTCTGTGCTCCAGCATAACCCGAACGCGGGGTGAGAGCGGCTGAATTGGCAGCCCCCGAGCGCTGCCCCAGCTGCTGCTGGTGGTGTTTGCCGAGCGCTGACAACAGGCGGATCACTGCCCGGGTAATGGGAGCAACCCGTGCCTCGGTGGTTCATCGCGAGAGGGAGGAGGACACGGCAACGCTGGGCTTGTTCCAGCCCTGAGAAACCACGGCAGCTGAAAGCCTCTGCTCTAATTAACGCGGCTGCTTGATGACTCAGCAGCATCGGGATGCTCTCCAGCCGTGGCTGCACCACCATGTAAAGCCAAGAGTGAAGCCTGAGCAGGGTGCTTGCTGTGGGAATAACTCGTTCATTCCCCGCGGGCCCCGCGGCTCAACCTGTTGCAGTTCACAACAGACACAGCTGCCTTCATGCTAAAACCAGCATCGTGCGCGCTCAGCATTGTCTCACCCCAGCTCTCGCACAGGGTCCAGCATGAGACAGAAGGAGCAGTGCCAGCGTTCCCTCTCAATGAGGCAATCCAAGAACACCTCTGGATTTCCTCTGCAAACACTGCCTGTTTCCAGGAGCCCGTGTTCTGCTGGACTGTTTGCTCCTCGTCAACACAGGAAATGTGTCCGGGTGCTTCAACACCTCGAGAGCAAACAGTGTGGAGTTATTAAAGCAAAAAAAGCAAACATCGTCCACTGAAACGCGGGGTTAAAGCAAGGGGAGGAAGGGACAGGCCTGTATCCCGCAGGAAGGTGTGGAGCTCAGGAGCACCCTGGCAAAGCTGAGCACGCAGCCACACCATGCTGAGAGGGTTCATGTCCCTGCCCAGGGTGTCACATCCCATGGGCACTGCCACCGCAGTGCTGGAGCTGCCACTACAGGTCAGGCCTTTAATCTGTATTCCTTTCTTTCCCTGATTTTACTTAGCAGAAATTGAATCTCCGTTCCAGTTTCTTCTGATTCCATAAAGGGATATCAGTTACAGTGTAAGTCCAATTTATTCCTTTCCATGTATTCATTAAATCCCAGTTAGTTCCCGCACTATTTAATGGAATTGATGGTGTAATTAAGCTACAGGCAGACATTAACAACCAGAACCATCAGGGAGACTTAGGATCCTTTACTGCTATGTTCCCAGTGTTATACAGCTTCTAATTTCACAACAATTACTGGAACCAGTTGGTTCAAAGCACACACTTGGCACATGCAGAACACCCAGCACCAGCTCCCGAGGGCCCTGGGTCCAACTTTGGCTTCAGTGCACATCCCACATACACAGTGCATCTCAAGGATGCTCTGCTCAACAATCGCATCTGCTTGGGATCCCCCACTCCTTATACCCTAGTAGAGGGAAGTGTAAACCAGAGACAGCAGCCAGAGCATCCACACCTCACCATCCCTGGTGATGGAGACATCCAGCCCTGTGCAGAGGCTGGAACAGGGAAGAGCTGGCAACACTCATGCTTCACATGCAGCTCCTTTCTGCCCCCAGAGCTGTAGCACACTGCCTGACACCAAGCTTCCCAGAGGCTTTGCAGACCAGAGGTGAAGCTGTAATAATAACTGCTATTGCGTTCAGAGATTGCTTCCCAGCGCCTTATCTGCCCAGAGATACGAGCAGGACCTGATCATGCTGCAATTACCAGGCCTAGATTTGCACTAATTGGCTCTCTGGAGTAACCTTACCTCCGATTTGTATATTATGGGTACTCAGCAGGCAGTGATTTACAGCCCCACAGGTTAGGGGGATGCTGTAATCCCTCTCAGGGCTCCTTTCCGCAGCCCTGCCAGAGGGAGGGCCAGCAGTGAGGTGGGTCCTAGGGGCACATCCTCATCACCCAGCCTGTTTGTTAATGACCTGGTGTTTGGAGATGTTTGGTCTGCATAATGGAATAATAGACAGAGCTGATGGCTTTGAAGAGGGGGTTGAATCCACCGCTCTGCTTCCCACCTCTGCCATCCTTCCCCATTGCCCAGCTCTGCTAAGAATGCTGCTTGGGAGCTGCCAAGGGGCTGGCTGTGCCATGGCAGTGCAAAGAGGCACCCATCTGTAAGAGACCTAAACCAAAATGCACTCTTTGAACATGAGAAATGACTCCGTTGCTCCTACAAAGTGGCTTTAGCTGAGGAAATACACCTGCGGGAAAAATCAGTCTGGGCTGACTGTTAGGGATGACACAGGTAGAGAGGGAATGTCTCTTTTGAAGGCTGCTCCCCATGTGCCCTGTCCTGCCTACATCCTCATTCATGGTTTAGAGGGATTACGGAGGAGTGCCAGGGGAATCCCATCTCCATTAAACCCATGTCATTTGTCACTCTGCAGGAGTGGTGAGAAGGAGGACAATTAGTGTGAAAGGAGAGGCAACGGTTATGATGTAGAGCCTTGGCCATCAGTCAAGTGTTCTTCAGTGTGAGGGCTTGCCTGTCCCTGAAGGGTGACAGAGTTTGGCGGGGTCACGGAAAAGCCTCTCCATCCTTCTCCAAAACCTTAGCATTCATCAGAGCCATCACAGCAATAGACCAGTGAAGTAGTTCTCAGGCCCTCACTTGCAGGAGGCACTCCCCAGCAGCAGAAGTGGAGGTTGCTGATGCCGCTTCCCACCTGTGTTTGCAGAGAGCCTGAACCTGGATTTCCCAGACAACAAGCACAGCAGTCAGGGTAGGGGCAGGAGGATGCCCCACCTTCAGCATTTGCAGGTCCAACAGAGCAGAGAATGATGTTGCAGATGTGCTGCTCCTCACATTCCACAAAGATCCAGCTTTCTCACTTCAGTCATTCCTGTATTGCAAGGGACAGCGGAGCTTCCCTTGTCTGGTAGACACAGGCATCCTGCTCAGCTTGAATTTCCCAGCGAGGCCAAGACCAGGCTTCCCAGGGACGTGTCCCGTTTTCTGCTCCAGCAGAGCTCGGAGCCAGTGGTGCTCCGGGAAGGGATGCACTGTACGGGTCTGTGCCCACAGCAGCTCATCCATCAGCCTTGCTCCGGGCTCCTGCTTGTTTGTGTGGTACCTGTGGGTGGATGTGGGAGTCTTTGATCATCCGGGATTACTGCGGCATTAGGAGCTTTCAAACAGGAGCAGATGCTCTGGATACAAAAGTGGGTCATGCACGGTGCTGTGCTGGGATGCTTTGATGTGCAGTGGAAAGGGGGAGGCCAGGGCAGGGCACGGAGGAGCTGGAGTGTGGTTTGCACGGTG
>JBCJKH010025126.1:0-17267 GCA_039877255.1 Loriculus beryllinus | reverse complement strand
GTGTCCAACCTGGCCTTGAACACTGCCAGGGATGGGGCAGCCACAGCTTCTCTGGGCACCCTGTGCCAGCCCCTCAGCACCCTCACAGGGAAGAACTTCTGCCTAAGAGCTCATCTCAGTCTCCCCTCTGTCAGGTTTAAGCCATTCCCCCTTGTCCCATCCCTGCAGACCTCTGTCAAAAGCCCCTCTCCAGCTTTCTTGTAGACCCTTTACACACTGGAAGCTGCTCTAAGGTCTCCCCTGAGCCTGCTCTTCTCCAGGCTGAACAAGCCCAGCTCTCTCAGCCTGTCTCCATAGCAGAGGTGCTCCAGCCCTCTGAGCGCCTTCATGCCCTGCTGAGTTCACTCAAGCAGCTCCATTGTCCTTATGTCCCCAGAGCTGGATGCAGCACTGCGGGAGGGGGGCTGGGGGGAGGGCTCTCAGCTTTACTGAAGCTCAGTAAACCACAGATTTCGTTCTAAATTTTGGGTGGTTTTGCTTCTCCCCAGAGACCACCAAGAAATAAAAAGCTGGAGAAGCTTTGGCTTTCACCCGAGCAGCAAGACCGGCAGAGGAGCAGCGCTGGAAACTTGCTAGCGGAAGCTGCAATTTTAACAAGTGCAGTTGTCCTGCAGATTGAGGGTAAACCATCTCCTACTTGCTCAATGGGCTTCACAACTTAAAGCAATAGAAAAAAAAAGGCTTGTTGAGATGCTGATCTGCTGCGAGGTGCTGCTGTCGGAACTGAATAGAACAGAACGGAACAGAATAGGACAGAACATAACTACTTCAGTTGTAAGGGACCTATAGTGATCATCTTGTCCAACTGCTTGACCAATTTGGGGCTGACCAAAGGTTATTAGGTGACACTCCCTTTAATTGGTGCCATTAAGTGCATGGAAAGTACTTCTTCAAGGCAGCAGCTAAACTAAACGGCCTTGCTGATACAAACAAAAGGCAAAAATCTCCAGAGTTTGGTTTAAAGGAATTTTAGTGTAACTTGTTACAGTTCATCTCTTCTATCTGAAAGACAAAGGCTTTGAAAGAGGGCAGCCTGGTCTCTACTGGGGAGAGAGCAAAGGGAACTGGAGAGGATTTGAGCCAGTAACGCTGAAGGATCTCTGAGGCACTGCATGAGCATCTGGAGCTTCCTTAGCCTGTAACTCAAGCACAAGGAGATGGCTGCTCACCGGAACAGCCCTTCAAGTCCTTGCTTCAGAATCTTTCTGAGAATATATTAACCAAGAGGTACACATGTGCAGAGCATATGTTCATAGAGTTGAGCAAAGGGACACACAAAGCAGGTCTCAGTGACTTCTGCCTTCCCAGATGACCAGATAAGGTTGTATTAACTCCATAGTGCACTGCTTTTCCCCTTCCACCCTAAGACATCCCACCCTCCTCCCCAAATGTCTTTGGTAAGAGATGTTTTCCTGAAAATCATGTATTGCTATTTTCAGGATTTCACTTGAAGGCTCCAAACATTTACCAAAAAGGCTTCCCTGTTTTTTTCCATTTCCAATGCCATAAGCCTCATGCTTCCAGTTATGCAACGGATACACAGCATTGAAAAAATGTTTGACCAAAAGTGAAAACATGAGTCAATATTTGAGCTAATTTCTTCACTTGAAAAAGCCAAGCAGCAGCAAAGGATGAGGAGTGAGCCTGGACACGGCTTGGAGCAACATGGGCTAGTGGAAGGTGTCCCTGCCTGTGGCATTGGGGTTAGAACTGGATGAACTTTAAGGTCCTTTCCAACCCAAACCACTCTGTTTATGATTCAGCATTCATGGGGCGGGTGCCAAGAGCCCTTTGCACACAGAGCTATGAAACATCCACGTTCTGCTCTGCTCCCCATCGCCTGAGTCATCCCGCTGTGACTCACATGGTCGGACACGGAGGTGTGGCGGCTGCGGTTTGTAAGCTTGGAATAGTGATGACAGAGCAGCAGGATTCAGTGCCGGAGCAGCAGGCAAGGGAGGCAGCGCATGGATGTGCTGGCTCTGTAGGAGATCTAAGTCCCAGAGATGGTGCCTCTCCCTTGCAGTGTTGTAGCGCCTTGCCATGCACTGCCTTGCAAACCAGGGCTGGCTGCTTCCCAACAGTGGATAGAAAAACAGTCAATTCTCAAAAATAAGCATATTCTTGGGGTTTGGAAAAATTTTAAGCACTCATAAGTAAGTATCCTGTTTGCTTTAGAGACTCTAAAAAGAAAATGAAACCCTGCTTGGCACCACGTACAATTGAAAGCTCAGAATTGCCAACCCAGGAGGTGGGAGAGACAGAGGAGCCAGGCAGGCAGCTTAGCCATTGGATCACACCGTTTCTTAGGGTCTTGGTCTCTGACATGCGCTTCACTATGGACAGACACCTTCTCTTTACACAGTTTAATTTCCCTATTTTAAATGCCAGCATTAATCTGATAGCACACAAGAGCCAAGTGGTATTTAATGGTGCGCTGGTTTTAGCAGGGATGGAGTTAATTTTCTTCACAGCAGGTGGTATGGGGCTATGTTTTGGATTTGTGCTGGAAACAGTGTTGATAACAGAGGGATATTTTCCTTGCTGCTGAGCAGTGCTTATACAGAGTCAAGGCCTTTTCTATCCCTCTGCAAGGTCTCAGTCTGAAGAAGAGAAGGCTCTGGGGAGACCTTCAGGTAGCCTTCCAATATCCAAAAGAGGGGGATACAAGAAAGCTGGAGAGGGATCCAGCAATGAGGCTGGAGATGAGCATTAGCTCATTTCCACACAGGGCTCAAGGTCCCTTCAGGACTGGGAGCAATTCACCCACCAGCTCTGGGTTCCCCAGACACTCAGGCACCATTTCACTGTACAATAACATACATTATTAAACATTTTCCTCTAGCAACAACCTTTGACAGGTTGCTCAGCAATAGCTTCGAAGTGCCACCATCTACCGAGTGCTGTTTATTGAAGGGCTTGCCTGCCATAATGTCACAGTAATGTTTACCATTGGGTTAATTAGCTACACACTCTGGTAGTTTAAAAGAAGCCATTTAAGCCAAAGAACTTTATATATAAATGAAAGTTTGCAGTTACAGCTAAGGAGTTATCAACCCTTTGCTTGGCCCCAGTACCCTTTACTTTATGCTGACTCATATCAGGAATTAACATCATCTTCTATTCTTGTGGCCACCAAGTCTCCCAGAGGCAAAAGACCCCATTCTCTCTGTAAAGTTAAATAACTTCAAAGTGGTAATTTCAAACTGCTTAATGGAAACTAATAAACAGAAAGCTGCTTCTGTCTTGTCTTTTTCATGGTAAATTAAAGGGAAGGAAACTAATCTAGACGGCAAGAAGCTCAGTGGCTGAAGAGATCCATTTCCCTTTACAAAGCAGAACAACGCACAGCAGTGGGATGTTATCAGTCTCAAGAGCTCTGTGGCCTGACTTGTGCATGGGGTTGGCAGCAACCATCACATGCAAGGTTTGGGCTGCAGATTTATCACCGAGGCCGTGCAAACCCGAGCTGCTAAATCCAACCATCACGTCTCCTTCCTCTCCATGCAGCCTCCCAGGCTGGGCAATGGGAACTGTGACGACATCATCTCCTTTCTCAGACACAGGCATGCGTCTGCCCTAGCACTAGTGAAAAAGTCAATGCAGAGGAAGGTTGAGAACCTCAGTAACTCAAGTTTGATGGTAAAGACAGCAAAAGCATCAGATACAGAGCGTTGATGCCGCATCATCCCTGCTGCTCACATATACCTTCACATATATGACCAAGTCGGGACTTGCTCTCTTTCCCCTGCACCAGCTCCCTTCTATTCTCTATTATGAAGCACAAAGCAGAAGTCCCACCTTTGCAGCTTCCTTCTCCCAGAAAACAGAGTACTGGTGCAAAATTCCAGCTCACTCAGTTCCCTCTTGCTTTGGCAGTGCCAGGAGAACAATAAGCCCACCCCAGAAAACTTCACACAGCTTCTAGCACTGGTGCTGTAGATGAGCAAACCCACACCACAATTTGAAGCTTTTCTATTATTAAAGACAAATAAATGTGAATCATTTTACACTCGATGTGCTGATCTGAGCATTAAGGTGATTTCCAAGAGTTAAGCGGCTCTTGTGGCAATTTGTGTCAATAGATGGACAAAAGTCCTCAAGCTCCCCGGCCTCAAACTTCATAATAATTCCCTTCTCAGCTGCACCAAGCTCCATGGCATGTTGCCCATAGACCCTTAGAGACGCTTTTGCATCTTAACAGTATAACTGGATGAGGAATCCCTACATTGATCCCGACTGCCTGTGCAGATGTGTTTAACAACCCCCACGGCTTGCTGTTACCAAAAAGGCAAAGTCCTGGTGCTTTTCAACTCATTCAACTAATCCAGCCTAAAAAACCCCAAAAGGAATAGCATTGCGCTGTAGTAAGGGGTTGAATCTGTTCAAGCCTACCCTCACCAAAGGCAGTGTGTGCCGTTGCTGTTCCCATCTCTTTGCCATGGGAAAGATGCTCAATAAGGAAAGTAAAAGCCCTATATGATATTGCACTCAGCACACAGAGTCGGAAGGAAAACATGAAGGCCAAAGGAAGGTGGGACAATCCTACCTGATCTAAGGCAGCTGCAATATCAGCCACTCCTAAGAGCATTTTTTTATTGCAACAGCAATCATAGCATCATTTAGGTTGGAGACGACTTTAAAGATCACAGAGTCCAACTGTGATAGGTGGCTTTTGCCATAGCTCAGGAAACCAGAAGAGATGGGAGAGAGAGGAGCTTTGTCCCTGGCAGGTCAGCAAGTTTTCCTTCTTTGCCACACTGCATTTGATGCCAGATTTTTGCAGAGCACAGAACTTCTTTCTCCTATGAGACCTTACACTGAACAGGGCTCAGATTTAAATCTTGGGTACAGCGTGTTTGTGTTCTTCCTGTAGCAGTCAAACCTAACACAGTGTAATACAAGTCTGTGCAAAGATGTGGGTTACAGCAACGTCACGCAAACAGCACTGCAAGTGGCTGAACGGCTGTTGGTTTTCCCTACATTTTATCAAGCTCAATATTAACAATAATCGGTAGCAGATACAGCCTCCTGTGCCAGGAGGATTTGCCAAGGCAGGAGGGCTGAGAGCAGCAGCGCTGCCCTCTACTGATGGCAGCAGGACGGTGATGGGTCGCGACAAGCCCAGCCAGCCAAGAGGGCCACATCGAGCTCTGCCTTCCCATAGCAGCCATGAGCTCATTTTTCCAGCATGTTTTATTCTTTGAATCACTCAGAGCAGGTTTTGCTCAGTGTCACTCCACAGACACTCTCCTTTTAGAAACTACTGACTCTGACAGCCAGTACAGACCAACGGGAGAGTATCAAGATGTCATTATCCCTCTGCTCAGTGCTTCTCAGGCCAGACCTAGAAAACTGTGCTCAGCTTTGGACCCCGTATAGAAATAAGATGTGGGCAGGATGCAGAGGGTCGAGAGAAGGGTCACAAAGATGAATGTGGCCATGTGAGGAAAGGCTGAGAGAGCTGGCCTTGTTCAGCCTAGAGAAAAGGCGGCTCATGGGAGCATTCATCACCATGTTCCAGTATTTAAAGAGTGGATACAAAGAAGGCAGAGACTCCCTTTTGAGAAGGAGTCTGAAGGAAAAGATGAGGGGTAATGGGCACAAGTTAATCCTGGGGAGATTCCAACTGGACACAAGAGGAAAGGTTTTCACAAAGAGAACAATCAACTATTGGAATAATCTCCCTGGGGAAGTGATGGATTCCCCAACACTAGACTCTAGGATTCAGCTGGGCAGTGTGTGGGCCGTTTAGTCTAAGTAATGCTTTAGCTAGAAAGGTTGGACCAGATGATCCTTGAGCTCTCTTCCAACCTGGTGTTCTATGATTCTGTGATCAAGGAGGAAAATGGCACATCTACTGATGCCATAATCTTCCAGGTTATGTGGTGCTGCTCATGCTCAGCTTTCCAAGCACGAAAATAAGGACAGCATCCAGGTTGAAATGCAAACAGCCGTTGAAGCACCTGTGTTAAAAAGCTTTCAAGATAACCAGCTCTGGGTCTTTGAAGAGCACTGAGGATCTCCAGCTTTATGCAGCCCAACATGCAGTGAGAACAAGCACCAGGCTATTAAAGCATTAATTCTTCCCACATCTGATCAAACTTCAAATAGGATATTCCACCACCTTCTCTGTGCTGGAGGGTGTTGCCCTACAACTGAAGGGAATACACAGAAAATAGCACAAGATTCAAAACTCCTTTGGACAATTTCTATCACAGAAAGCACTATATATAAAGTGCTTCACAAATTATCATGCAAATGAGGCACGTTCTTGTGAAAAGGCATCATAATACAGTTCTGCTTTTCATTATCCTTTAACACCTTAGTAAAATGGAGCATCCTGACCAGGGAAGATCACCCCGTTAGCACATACTGGGTTCCCACCAGAAGTCATAGATCCACCCAAGTGTAGATCTCGTCTGTGTCATTTGCCCCCTTCTGAATTTGTTTCAAGAATGGATAAATTCCATGTTTGCTTTCAACCAGACACAGAACAGTATCAGTTTCCTTAAGAGCCATGGGGTGGTTCTGTTGGGCAGGGACATAAGGAGGTTCCTCATCCCCACTTGGAGCAGGGCCAGCTTCAAGACCAGCCATGCTGCTCAGGGCTTTATCTAGGCCGGCCTTCAAAGCCTCCAAGGTCAGAGGCTGCACAACCTTCCTGTGCAGCCTGTTCCAGTGCTCTCCTGTCCTCGCTGTGATAAAGCTTCCCCTTGTTGATGTTATGACTCTCTTGCTTTTAAACTCACACCATCATCGTTTTGAAGCAATACAAGCTGGTGTTTGCTTTAAAACACAGTCTTCACCACCAGCAGAACTTTTCCACTTTAGACTCGAACGATGAATTATGCTCCCCTCATTTCACATCAAGGATGACAGCTCCAGCCTTAACATCCCACAGAAACAGCTACTAACAGGATAGGGCACTGCAGGATACCTGACTTGCACCCACCTGCCCACAAGATCTAACCACTGATAATTTCAATAACCCATCATCTCTAGGATCCCTCAGAGGAACAACTTCTTCTGCAGAGCATGAAATGAAGTGCTTATGGTGAACATGTGTTCCAGCTCCTCTTCTGGATGAACATCTTCCCACTGACAATCTAGTGCAAACATGTCCCCACCAGGGTCATGATCCCACTTAACGCTGATCTGTGCCCGAGCTTTCTGCTCTGCCTCATTCAGCAGAACACTTTGTACATGGGGTTGCATCAGGAAAGTTACCTGGTTTAAAGGTAACTGGGGTAGTGGCAGAGGGAAGGGATAGGGAGATGTATATTAAGCCACCATTATGCCAAGTGAAACAAATCTGGTGATTGACAGCACAACTTGATGCAAGAGTTTATGGGGCAAGTGCTCCAAGAATTCCCTCCTCAAATCACCAAAAGAATCTGCAAAAGCAGGTGAGATCTTGTACAGACAACAGAACTAGGACCTGAAATTAAACCCAGCAGCATGCCACTGGCTTCTCAGCACAGCTCTGCTCCTCTGAGTGCCACAACAAAGTGGGAAAGAGGGCAGAAAAACAGGTACTATTTCATCTCTCTGTCTCTCATTTAATAAGGAGGGTACGCTTTGGAAAGCAATACTACAGAACTGAAGTGTTTGCACTATTACCTTGACCATCCCTCTTTATTTCTGCAGGTGGAATTTTTAACTTAACCATAACTTATGAACTGCTGCACAGGGGACACAAAGTCCCCGTTCTTCTGCCTTCACTGTCATCAACCTGAACAATCAGCAGATCTCTGGAACAGAAGTACCCACCCTGGTGCAAATGGCTTTTCATGCTGTTTCCCACACAGCTGAGAGATCCTGCAGGCAAGAGTGACCAACAAGAACTTACCTTGCTGTTACAGATTAATGGATGTCTGCATGAAAGCACAGCTTTGGTTTGAGCTAGCTCAAATTCCTCTGAATTGTGAGAGTAGAGGAAAATTTAAATTCAATCCTCCCACAACTACCCTGAAAATGCTCTTTGGGAAAACTGAGCCAATACAAAGTACACCAACGTCATGTATAACTAGCCATTATCCCTCTTCAGACCATGACCTTTCCTACTGCAACCTCTGCCCATGCACAAGTGGCACATTCCCAGGCATCAGTCATTCCCAGGTGGAGCCCAGACAGAGTGCAGAGCTCACTCCTCTCAGCGTCACACATACCAACATCCACCTACCAAGCTTGTCTGGATCCCAGTGCGTGTCCTTCCTCAAAAATCCCAGAGGAAAACACATTTTGTTGTGCTGTGCAGCAATAGTAACTCTTGCAGCATGTATTAGTTGATTTGAAGCTTATATTACAAGTTGAAACTTGCATTACTTGATTTTCCAGATGATACTTAACACTATGATGTGTCTGGTGGATAACACCTGTTTGAAGCATATGGAATGGTATTCTAAGCATTGGAATTTTGTGCTTAACTTCAGAAATAGGAAAACCACTATTAAGAAAAATAGGTATGAAAAGTTGACCTTACATAGATGCCCAAGGGCTTTTACTTAGCAGAGGTGAAGGACACTTTCATACTGTCATCTCACCTTTTGGACAGTGTGGAGGCAGTTTTGGCACTGGCTGGTCAGTGAATCAATGCCTGAGCACAGAAATGGCTCAGAACTTGCCTGGAGCTAAGTGCCTGCCTTCACAATGGCAGACCAGAACTAACATATCTGACACAATAGATCTAACTATGCACATATCACCACTTTGCAAGACCCCTGGAATACTTCTCAAAACTAAATACTCCCCTAAGAATTATGTAGATAAGTATTGCTTGGCAGATACCCTCCCCAAAAATTCCATCACAGATTTTTGGGTCTGCAGGGCAGTCAGCAATTAATGTAACTGGATCAACATTCCCATGTCTTCATCTCTACCAATGCAGAAGAGGTGCAAGAAATAATTCACTCGAGGAATCCAGAGGAGCACAGAGTCAGACAGCCAAAAGTTAAGATAAAACATTGGCCACATATACTGTTCTAGTAACAGATGTAAGGATTAAATTCAAGGCACAGTCTAAGAGGAGCTTGTTTTCTAACCTTGAAGTGGATTAATATTATTTCCACTCTTTGCTGCTCACTGCTGCCATTTTTACCTTCCTGAAAGAGTGAAGATGTGAGAAAAGGCAGCCCAGTGTGAACTCTTCTGCACACCAAGATATATGAAGAACACAAATGTAATGATGAGCGATGCCCAGACTTTGTAGTTCACCTTGCTGCCAAGCCCTGGAGTTTCTCATAGTTATCCCCCCTATCCCACTGAACTCCTGATAAGAGAATGAATACATTGGTTTGTGGGTAACTCACCACATCCAAATGTGTCAGTTTAGCACTGGAATTGTTCAGAGCCAGGAAAATACACACACCACACTCTTCACAGGTGAAAAACATGTCCCATTCCTCCTCTAGAACAAGGAAAACCAGGTGGGGTTTTTTTCTTCATTAGCAAGGCAGTTTGTGAACAGGCAATTCCTAAGACTGACATGCTCCAAGATAGCAACGGTCACATCCACATTTAATATGCCTTACGCACAGGCTGCAAAAATCACAAAAGGAAGAGGAGAAACACTCACAGGAGTCAAGTCATTCTGATTTTATATTCAGTCTTTGCAAATCAAGGATGTCCTATTTTCACTATTCAAGGCAAAAGTCTACACAGGCATGTCAAAAGCAGTAAGTGAAAAACAGTAAACACAACAGTCTTGAAAATACGTTTAATGTCTAATCTTATACAAAAGTGACAGCATTTTCAAAAAAATATCAAATCCTGTATTTATAGCTTCTCACTATCATACAGCAATATTTGTTTCATCTAAAGAAAATACAGCAGCAGGTGATAATCTATACTTTAAAGATGTGATTGCTTATATTTCATATTGTAAACAAATGCAGTATGTCAATCTCAAAGCACAAGTCAAAACGAACTTCTCAGCAATTTAACTCAAATGAGGCATAGAAATGTACAAATTCCATTGCAAAAGCTTCAGGCCAGAAGTTGCTCACACTTGACATAACATGTGATAAAGTTACTACACGGTATATAGTGACAACTTGAGTTTTTACACAATAGATTAACAGGTATATCCTTTCCACTGCTATGCAAAGAACTTTGCTCACAAAAACAAAGGGGTTATGAAACAGTTTCCATGACCTCAAGAAATACGAATATACATTGAAAAACATCCCATATATACTGAATTTTAGCCTAAGTGTTCCAGTACTAAATCCTGCCTATTTCAGGAAGAACCTAGAAGTCTAGTTACTTTTACAAATCCCCTTTCCCAAAAATCATTACTTGCTACGTTCGCTTTATCCTTTCCTACCTCTTTCCATTCCCTGCAAAGACATCCAGCCAGTACAATTCTGAACTGGAGTGCTGCTACTGCATGACCCATTCATTCGGAATAAATGTTTTGTTATTATATTGATTTATTATCTAAGGCTGCAGGTATCAAAAAAGCACTTGAGCAAACATAGTCAATGTTTTCTTATGTTAATTTTAAATTAGTCTTGCCCAGATCTAAGCCAAGTCTGTTTGGGGACAACTGAGGCTTATTTAAGGTTAGTGAAGACTTGCACTTTCGGCTCCTATTTCTAGAGTTACAGATGCTAAATTTTAAGCTGAAACATTAATGTTTCTGTTCAGCTCCAGTATTGTCTTTCTAAAACAAAAAAATACACATACCTTTTCTATTAGCTTCCATAACTTTAGATTAAAACAGCACCAGCTGCTTTCTTCTGCAAAATACTGCAGGATTTCTCCATAAACGGATGCCATCCAGCAGGACCTTGATGCACTTGAGAGGTGCACCAATGCCAACCTTGTGAAGTTCAAAGTGAAGCGCAAGGTCCTATACCTGGGTCAGGGCAATCCCAGGCACAGCTACACGTTGGGCAGAGAAGTGATTCGGAACAGCCCTAAGGAAGACTTAGAGGTGTTGACTGATGAGAAACTAAACATGACCCAACAGAGTGCACTCGCAGCTCAGAAACCAACCATACCCTGGGCTGCACCTAAAGGAGCAGGTTCAAGGGAAAGGATCCTGCCCCTCTTCTCTATTCTCATGAGACTTCACTCGAGTATTGTGTGCAGTTCTGGTGTCCTCAACATAACGACACAAAACTGCTGGAGCAAGTGCAGAGGAGGCCACGAGGATGATCAGGGGACTGGAGCATCTCCCATACGAAGACAGGCTGAGAAAGTTGGGGCTGTTCAGCCTGGAGAAAAGAAGGCTGCGTGGAAACCTTGCAGCAACCTTCCAGTAACTGAAGGCAGCCTATAAGGATGCTGGGAAGGGACTCTTCATCAGGGACTGTATCGATAGGATAAGGGGTAATGGGTTTAAACTTAAACAGGGGAGATTTAGGGTAGATATAACTCTGCGTGTGGTGAGGCACTGGAACAGGCTGCCATGGAAGCTGTGAATGCTACATCCCTGTTCATGGCCAGGTTGGACAGAACTTTTGAGAAAACTGGTCCAGTGTGAGGTGTCCCTGTCCATGGCAGGGGGTTGGAACTAGATGATCTTAAGGTCCTTTCCAACCCAAAGTGATCTATGATTCTATAAAGGCTAAACTACAAACAAGCATCACCACCAGGTCACCCCATTTGTTTTTAAGAAGTCCATCACACACATGCAGGAAGCCACAATAAGGTACTGGAAGAGAATCACCTCACTTTCACAGTTCCATGATACAAAGACTCCCTAATGAGATACTATATTAAGCAAAATTTGTTCCTAATTCTACCTACAAAGGCTAAGTTAGGATATCCCCAGCTGGGGATAAAACAAACCATCCATGGCCAGAGTCTAGGCTATGAAGTACCACAAAGAGTGCCAGAACTCTTCACTGACATGTGGCTCTGTCTTGGTAACACTAAACTAGCATTGCAGCAAGCCCCTTGCATGCGCTTTGCACAGATATGGCAAGAATATGAAAACCGACTGCAGTGCCCCTTCAGAGGGGGAAGACAGCTACGCAGCAGTGCACAGGCTTCTACACATTCAATTACTCCTAAGTTACACTTACTCAGTGAGGTATGCAGACACCTTAGCTGAGAACAGAGGACTTCTCCCCGTTACAACTCCCAGGGAAACTCCAATGAGACATCCTCCTTCTCAACTGTGGCAGTCAGGATCTTTGTAGCTGACGGAACTAAATGCCATGCCAAAAATGGCTGGGAAGGGAATTGTTGGGTTGGGATTTTTTTTGATCTTTTATGCTCAAGTTCAGTTTCCAGGGGCTCTGAAAAAGTCTGCTGAGTTTACACCACGCAACAGCAAAGTCAAATTTCAAACGACTAGAACCCAGGTTAGAAATAGGGAAGTACCTTACCTAAGTGGGAATCAGTTTCTCTTTACATAGACCAAGCCAAACTTCCAACCACCACAGAATGAGAACTGGCAAAATGATGTCCTCATTTGCATGCATAAAACTCACATTTGTTGATTCAAAGTTAACTGCACATCCAGGTTATTTATTTTGCACATAAATGCCTGTTTGTGAACACGAACAGTGTGCTGACAGGTCAGACCAAGTATTTTAAATGTGTATCTTCTCTTCCGTAGTCCCAGACTGAGCAATAAGTTTCGAGTATATACAAAATGCTGAGAAAACCTTCAAGTTCCATGCTCTGTCTCTTTAGTCTGAATGACTGTAGCATGTTGAAAAATTAGATTTCTTGACTAAAATCTTGAAACACTTTTTATTGACATTTTAGAACAACCTGAAAATAGACAAAATATGACTATCCATCCATTCAGTGACCAGCGCAAGTCTGGCAACAAGACTTAAAGCATTCATGGAAATTTAATAATTAACTTTTAAGTCCTTGTGCCCGATTCCTTGTAATTCTTACTTGGCAGCTCCCATTTTTCCAAGGAATACTTGCTAATACAAGATCCACAGATGTTTTATTTCTGCTCTTTGCAATTCACTTTATTAAACCAAACCATATACCAGCATATGAGCAAAGAAGATTTATGCAAACTGCTCCTTCATACCTCAAATGCACATACAAGAGGCAAGTATTCTTCATAGCCCCCAACATTACTGAAACAAAAACTGTAAAAATCTCTGTAAGTAGTGGATGAAGGTGGAAAACTACAGTATTTTGTTGCCCAGAATGTATTCAACGGTAAGGCTGCAAGAGACAATAATTCATGGTCAATACAGGCTTTTCATAAAGCAGTTAATTCAGTTACAAAAGTTCTTAACTAAAACTTAATTCACCCTTATAACATTTTACTCCCTCTGTATGTGCTCTAGAAGCAATCTCTCTAGACCACAGAGACTATTTTCTCTTTCAGAATTTATTACAAGGCTACCTACCTTTTTTTTGCCTTTTAGAGAAGCTTTCCACATAGTGGAAGACCACTGTAATGTAATGCTTAGACACACCCCAAGTTGATGCCATTTCACCATTGTAGGATATTTAGTTAAGCATTTAAGAAGTTGGCTACTATTCCACTGACTACAGAAGGCAGATGTGCTGAAATTCCTAACCTGCACTAAGAGATCTTATGCTGCTGAATTTCCACACTTATAAGTATGCCATTTCTAGACTAGCTCAAGACCAAAATGAAATACTCACATGGGGACCACTAGGCATTGATGGAGCACCAGCAGGACCAGATGGCACTTGAAAAGGATTAGGGGGCGTAGGATACAGTCCTGGAGCTGGATATAATCCTGTGGGTGGAGGAAATGGACCTGGCGGTGAAGGTCCCCATGTTCCAGGTGGGACCGTACCCCATGGTACTGTTGGCGCGGCCCCTGGAGTCTGGGTAGGAGCGGAATATGGCCCTGGGGGTGGATATGGCATGCTAGGTGCAGGATACTGCCCTCCTATTGTTGGTCCCCATGCTCCAGAGGGCATGGATCCCCATGGCCCAACAGGAGCAGGAGGTGCAGCTGGCTCTGTTGGACCACCATAAGGTCTTGGAAGCTCTGGAAAGGGCATATTTGGTGGAGGATATTGCCCTGGTGGGACAGGACCTGGCACAGTTGGGGGTGGATATGGACCACCAGGAGGAGGAGGAAATGGAGCAGGCGGTCCAGGGGGCATTGAAGGATACATTCCTGTTGGTGGAGGTCCAAATGGCATCGTGGAAGCGGACGTATTTGGTGGCAGTCCAGTTGGTGCCATAGGGGGAGCACTCGGGTTGTTCCAGGGATTTGAAGCTGGCCAAGCCTGCGGTGGCTGACCAGGTTGCTGACCAGGTTTTGTACTGCTCACTTTGGAGGTTTTAGCAGGAGACTGATCTGGTAAAGCATCTGCCAGCTAAAAAACAAAGCATCAGTGAGAATGTAAAATGTCTACTGGACTTACTAGTTGCAGACATTTACCCGCTACATGTGTACGTTTCAGCTGCCAAAATGGGAAACGAGCTCTTTGCTGCTGCACAGAGATGATTACATTTATTTTTGTGCATCTTCTATCATTAAGGAAAAAGAGGCATTCTGACATGCTGCAGTTAGCAAACCAATGGTAGAAAGTGACCAACCATACAGAGCAATAAGCAATTTCGCACAAATCCAAAAGGATTTTTAGAGATTGCCATTATAACTATTTGGACACTATTAAAGCACAACTCCTTTGTTAATATCATAGTAGAAAAGAATCCACGAAGTGCACAGCAGCTTCATGTGTTTAATCCACAGATTGCTACATCTACCCAAAAGGAAAACACTACAGCTGCAGTACAGAGGAAATAACCTCTCAACTGTAAGCTCCCCTTGTTCTTGAGAAAGTATGTCAACTTTTAGAATGAAGTAACCAACTGGCTGATCTTCAGGAAAGAAAAACTGCTACTTACCGAAAAATCATCGGTTCCAGACATTTTTCTGAAAATTAAGGTAAGATAAAAGTTAAAATTGTTGAAAACAATAAATAATTGAATAAATAAATTTCAAGCAAGAATTAGAGACAAACTCTATATTTGTATCATTTAAACCACAGTAAGTGTTGAACTAAGAGCAGCTCTTAGCAGTGGTTTTGTTTAAATGACTGGCCCATAGAGATGCGTGCTATCCAAATACTTCCCTCTTGATAATTCTCATGAAAAGGCAAGTCTTCAGCCTCTACCTGCCTCGTGTCAGGCAGGAATGACACAATGTGTATGGGTCACATTATGCTAAGAAAAATTATTTAAAGTATTCATACCAAGCAGGAAGCCGACCCAGACAGCAATGCCTGGCAAGTATTCAAGCTCCTCTCTAAATTGGGACTCAGAAAAGGTAAGGCAGGCTGCTGCAGATAAAGTTAATGCTTCTAAAACAAAACATGATTAAATCCCCACACAGATCCTATTGTCAGAAATAAAGAATATAGTTTGCTGGTGCTATATCCTCCATTTCAAAACACAAAGATAGAAGATGCTCTCATTTACATTTACTGTTTCCAGTAAAACTGAACATAGACATAGCAAAGATCTCATTAGTGCATACCTGACTTTACAAGAAACATTGAAAACAGGGACCAATGAGTCAGGTGCTGTCTTTCCATGAAGGCAACTACTGCACTTAAGAGCTTTCCAGAGCTTCATCTCAATCAACACTGACTGGCTTTGTCAATCTTCATTAGCCATACAAAAGGGCAGCTGAAGGTATATTCAGTCTGACTGACCGACAAGAAATACTGAGTAAACGTGAAGGCCTGTTAAAAGGATGACCAGGAGCAGGCGAAATAGGTGGCCATGCCCTAGTGCAGCCAGAAGGTTTTAGGGGAGAGTGTAGGAGACAGAGAGAAACATAAGAGAAGGAAAAATACTAAATAAATTAAGAGTACAAATACTACTGCCAAGTAGACCCCCAAATAAATCCATCTTTGGTTTTCCTTCTTGATAGTGAAGACCTTTTAACACAAAGATTGGTATCAGGGATGGACATTTGTACAGACAGCCTGTGACAAATGAGTTTATGAGCTCCATTAGATGAATAAATTACATAATGCAAATAATGCACATATAAACCAGTCTTCTCGGAAACTGTTTTCTTATTTTATTGCTATCGGCACAATTTCCTGATCTTAGGACAGTAGAGAATCAGAACAAGGGCCCATTTAGCCCGGCATCCCATTTTATCTTCAACAATGACTAGCAGGTACAAATGAGAACAGGGATGACACCCCAATACTTCAATGATGCCAAACTCAGACACTCCTGAAGTTGAAGGCAATTTCTATAAAATAACAACCCTCAGATAATTTATTTTCCACCAACACATTTAGTTTCCCTGCTTGCAGCTACAACATCCATTGGCAAAGAAGTCCACAGAGATGCTATTTGTTACACAAAAAGACGCATTCTTTTCTGTTCTGCACCTGGATCTTACAGTTTCAGATGTTGCTCCTTCACTCTTGCAGCTGAGGAATCAGTAAGTCTATTCTTACCCACCCTGCTTGTGCTGATGATTATTCTACAGATTTTTATCATTTTCTTTCAGCTGTTCCTTCTCCGAGGCTGAGCTCTTTTTCAGTGACCCTTGAACAGCAGCTATTCCATACCTTCGATTATTCTGACTGTGTCTTTTTGAGTCTTTTCCAATTCTTCTCTATCTTTTGAGATGACTGACAAGAAAGAACCACAGAGAATTCAAGATGTGGGATAACCACGGTTTTATACAGTTTCATAATTATGCTCTGGTTTGTCTCCTGTTCTCTTCCTAATGCTTCTTACTGTTTCATCTGCTTTTTGACTGCTATGGAACTTGCGCTTTAGTAGCCATATTTCACTCCTTGGTGTTAAGGGTCAGCCCATCATGTTATATATGAAATTATATGCAACACTATATTTATCTACTCTACATTACATCAGATTTATCGACACTGAATTATATCTGCCATTTTATTACCTATTACCTAATCTAACTTTTCTGAATGTCTTCGCATCAGTAAGACACTGCCCATCTCATTTCTTGAGTTATTTATGACTACACTGAGCAACCCAGACTCCTGAGGAAACACAGTGAACTTCTCAAAATACACCTTATAATTTAAATAAACCTTTAAAGAAATATAAATAATAGGATCACAGAATAGTTTGGGTTGGAAGGGACCTTAAAGACCTCCCAGTTCCAACCCCCTGCCACAGGCAGGGACACCTTCCACTAGACAGGGCTGCTCCAAGCCCCGTCCAACCTGGCCTTGAATGCTGCCAGGGATAGGGCAGCCACAGCTTCCCTGGGCACCCTGTGCCAGCACCATGTTCCAGCACTCAGCTCCCTGTCCTTTAGGGAGCAGCTGGCCCTCGCTGTCCTCTG
>JBCJKH010025125.1:5307-16990 GCA_039877255.1 Loriculus beryllinus | reverse complement strand
TAAATGGATGGGTTTGTGTCACATTCTTTTCATGTGCATCATTAGTTCTTTTGAACTACTTATTAGGATAGAACCTGTAGCATTTCTAAAAATAACAGGTGTGAAGGGGCATGTGAGCCCACAACTCGATGTTACAGTGTCATGTTACCTAGAAGTCCCTTCATGTTAATTTTTCACTTCTCAGTAGAACCAGGTTTAGCCATAAAGCTTGAAATCTTTATTGCCTGATAAAGTGTGATCTGAAACATATTTAGCTATTCTAACAGAGTTTAAATAGGTTTAAGACCATTTCTGTGTTCATAAATTATTATGCAAACATAAACTTAGTTTGAAGAACAGTTTAAACTTACAATGCTGTCTCTTATTTCTTGCTTGCAGAACAGTGACTGAAAGTTTTCCAGGTTAGAAGTTTTCAGCGGCAGAACAATGTTGCCGTGATATCTGTCAACCCACATAGGGGAAGTTTAGCGCAGGTAACATGCACATGACAGAGAAACTTGTCCAAGCAGAGCCTCTATTAGCAATTTCAAATAGCTGCTTGTGCATCTATCAGTTAAGACATTGTAGCTCCACATGCATATCTTATTTTCTATGCATTGTTTGAAGGTTTTGAATCTAAGATACTTCAAATCAGAGGTACCAAAAATTTTGCTTTAGCAGTGATAATGCACCTAATGTTCAGAGAAACTGGAATTTGACTGTATCTATTGCTGTAATTGTTATGTGTAGAAACATCTGTCATATATGAAAATATCAATTCCAGGAAAAAAGTATCTTTGGGTAAATTCCACTCACAGCACAATTATCAGACAAATGTTTTAGCACTCATACTCTGGCCATGATCTGATGAAGAGAATGGTATGTATTGAAAAGTGTGCCTCAAGCTACTAAAGAGTAGTTAACTAATTTGATGACCCAACAAAAGGGACTGAATGAAGCTATCCTGGAAGTGGAAGATGAGTCATTTGGCCACTTTAATGTTACATTAAGAATTAATTTTTGCTGAATATTGATTGTTCTGAAAAGAAAAGAATGTGTGATGGCTCAAGAGACAAGGGTTTTATGTGTTTCTTCATATTGGCACAAGAAGCTCCATGGTAAGTAGCTTACAAAGTCTCCACAGAAGCTCTACAGTAAAACTAAGAGACTATATCTGACAATAGTATTTTCTCTATTCAGAGATCATTAATGATTAGAAAAAACCTGATCTGAAATAGAGTATAAACATAGAAGCAGGAAATAAGTGGATTTTGCCTCCAAATTCACACTTCCAAAAAGTCTCTGTAGGATCTGCCTAACTCTAAAAATCCATTTACATAAGCAATTTGCCTTAGAGATTCTAAATACTGTCATATTATGTTTCTGTGTATGTCCATGGCACCTGTAGTCTTAGCCAAATGTTGTTGTTTGCTATGGGTCTTGCATCTGGATCTAACCGTGACCTGGAAATTGGATTATAATCCTTCTCTGAGCATACCTACGTCATGCTGACTGGACCAAGCTTTGTACAATATGTATCAAGCATTATTATTTCACTTTAAGAGAAAGGGAGGAGGAGCTGGTGCTGCCTTTTTTACGTGACAGCTGAGAAACTGGTTTAATTTCCTTCCTCTTACTGAAGAGGCTGAAATGCAAATTTCTTTTTCCAAAGCATGTCCAGCTACTGTGCTGTCACTCGAAACACAAAGGCCTTTGTTTTTCTCATCCCTTATGTTCTACTGTTCAGAAAATAACTCTGGATGTATTACTGCTAAGAAAGACAGAAAATATTTTACAGCTCAGGTTGCCCCTTCAAAAGGCAGTGCTGAGCTCTGGTTTCTGCTGCAAGAGGGTTCTGAAGTTTCTTGTAGAGGAAAGAATTACTTGGGAATACTATATAATAGCTGGGATTTTCCTGTAAGACACAAAATGATCAGAAGGAGAGGATTTCTCTTGGCTTGTTGATTGACTCTTTAATCTCTTATTATGCTAAGAGCTCTGTGCTGGGACAAGGTAAACTGCTTACCCCTTCCTTCAACTCCTGCTCACTTTGTGCTCTTTTACCTAAAGCAAGAAAAAAAAAAAAAAAAAAAAAAGGCAAGCAACATCTCTCTGGCAGAGAGTTTATGATCATCACTTGCTTAATGAATTTTCACTTCACTGGAATAATGGTAAGACCTTTATCTAATGCAAATTATGCAGCAGTTGCTATTTATTGTGTTAGATGTGCAACTCAAGTGTGACTAACTCAGGACCTTGTTTCTTCAAGAGTATGGTTGCTTACAACTGCGTTTTTCTCTACCTGTTGTGAAAGCAGTAGAACAGTAGTTGCTTACATGTTCAGCTTTGAGTATTAGTTTTCACTAACCACACCGATTCGTTTCACTGCACCATGATGTTGACTTCTGAGATTTCTGAGGAATAAATGGGGTGGAGATGCTTCACAGGACCATTACTGTTAGGAAATTTGTTGCCATGATTTGCTGTTTATCAAAGGTTAATCTGGAAATACCATGTCAGGAAGCAGTGAATCTTTTCAAGGGGAACTGTAATCTGATTTTTGGTTCTGAGAGAATTTTCCCAATAATAACAGATGACTAGAACTTTTGTAGCTCTTTCATTTCTCTCTGGTTTTGGAAAGTGTTTCCTCCTCTCTAATAGGACCTCTTTTCAATACCTTGCTCTCTCTCTCAAAGAAAAGCTAAGGCTTGTAAGATCTTAAGTTTTTGTTTTGGTCTTTTTGTCCTTCTTTAATTTAAATATAAATAAGGGTCAGAGCTCAGTCATCCTCAATGAATAGTGGAAATAATGAAAAACCTAACACAGGTAGCGTTCCCTTTTAATAGTGCTACATTACAGCTGCTTTTGAACTGGGTAGTGTTTTCCGGATATACATAGGATTCTAAGGCATTAAAGGTCCTCATAAAGAAATCTCATAAATTTGGTTAACTTAATAAGACTTAGTGCCTATATGAATTAAAATGTTCCTGTAAATGGGAGTTGACTTTTTTTTTCCACTTATGGTTTTATTTAGTTATTTCTTAGTGCATATATAAATACATTAATTTAGCACAAGACAAATAGAAGGATTATTTATCACTGTGCACAGTATTAAATAGAATATTCTAGTGATCCTTTACAGTCATGCTGATATCTGTGGTACCTTATGATTTGTCTCAGGGACAGATTTTGGTAAGTGTTCTTTTTTGTAGACTAAAAGCAGCTGCAGACCAGTCAGGTAGAAGAATATCTGAATTTCCATACCAGTGCCAATGTGAAAGACTTCTGACCTTTTGTTCTGCTCTTCATTAGATCACCTATGCTTATTTTTGAGGCATTTTTATAATGAATTATTCTAGCATAAGTAATTTCCTAGCGTTTTTTGATCCTGCATAATTGCAGTTCAGTTGAAAACCTGTAGATATCAGTGATACATAATCAAATTTGCTGCTTGATCATATGATGTTGAAAATAAATAAAAATAAATGTCAGGAACTTAAAGAAAATACATTGATTTGAAGTTAAACTTTGGAGGTGCACTTTTATGTTATGAAACATTATAATTGTTTTGACAGAAAGACAATGTTGCCATAGTTCCTTCATTTACATTTAAGGAAATAGCACTAGTCTATTTAGGCTTCATACATATGGGATGGGCTTCAGCAGACAGGTCTCTGATTCAACCCATTCTTCCCCAAACCTTGAAGTATAGCTGCTAATTTTTGAGAGTCGTTTTTAGTATGTATGTTTTTACTTAGTTTTATTGGTGCCTTGTAATTAAGTGGGTTTTTTTTTTTTCTTTTTAAACGAAAGTCCACCAAACAAAAGATTACAAAGAAACAAGAAAAGAATATCAATTTCAATAGTCATGTAGCTAGTTAGTGTAGGATCATATATATTGCAGTGCAGGTGGCTACACTTTCTTGTTCATGGTTGTTTTTTAATGAACTCAGTGCTTGGCTCTCCTTTAAGGTATTAGACTGAAGGACCAGATCCTGGAGGTTCCTTGTATTCCAATGAATGCAGTAAGGATGTGTTGGATACAGGTTGCCTTCAAGTTTGAATATCTGTTCACTTTGCTTGTCTTATATCTCCTCCATTATCATCTCGACTCTACAGCTGAGTGTGTTTTTCTGGAGCCTTGGGATAGGGCATTGCAGTTGAAAGCTATGTCTGTGCTGTGGTTTTCAATAGCAGCTTGTGCTGCTAGGGTTGAAATTGTCTGTTATACTTTGGAGGATGAAGTTTACTCGACACAGGAAAAGTGCCTTTTAAATATGTTTTGTGAATGTGGCACAAGGAAGATTTGGCTGGAAGTATTCCTTCCTCTACCTGTAAAGGGTCCTTTTTTGTACAATGTACATGGTTTCTTATTATTGATAGTAAAATAATTAATTTACAGTGGTTCTGCTCATACTGAGCTGAGGATGAGCTAGATGGTAATATTTAACTAAAATGAAATTTCTGCTGAAAGCTGCTCATGTAATAAATATAATCTTGCCCTCTTTAAAATCCTGGGTATTGTGCAATTTTGGAAAGCATTACGTATTGCAAAATACTTGTAATTATTCTTTCTAGGCTGAAATATTTGATTTTCAGTAAGATGCAGCAGAAACCAGACACCTTTCAATAATTTTTTAGACTTCTTGTATGTGAATACTAAATATTTTTTTTTATTTTTAAGGTGATATCCAAAATGGAAAAGAAGAAAAACATGTTTTATAGCCAAGCTGTATTGAATTGACTACAGATTAAAACAGTAGGTCTTTAAGGTAATTTCTATAAGAATACATGTAGAATGTATATGGAATCATATGGCTATGATAGGGATACATGTTTTTAGAACTGCAAGTGCAATACAGAAATATATACTTATATGCATGTGAGACTGGATGAGAACATTAAAATTCTGTTGCATGAGGGAAGAGAGAAGAGGTTACTAACTGTGGTAGTTGAATTTTAGCCTTTCAAGTGATCCCACTTACTATCCTTATCTCAAATTCCTCAAGTCCCATGTTGGACACCAAACAGGACTATAGTGGGCTCACTGTGACTGGATGTCAGGTGCCAACCAAAGCCATTATATTACTCCCCTCCTCAGCTGAAGAGGGAAGAGAAAATATAATGAAAGGCTTATGGGTTGAGAGAAGGACAGGGAGACATCACTCACCAATTACCACCATGAACAAACCAGATTTGATTTGTGGAAATGAATTTATTTCCAGTCAAATCAGAGTAGAATAACAAGAAATAAAACTAAACCTTTAAAACACTTTTCTTGACCCCTTTCTTCTTCCTAAGCTTAACATGACTCTCAGATTCTCTACCTCTCTTCCTTTATTCACCCAGCTCAATGGCACATAAGGTCAGGAAATGGCAGTTGTGGTCAGTACATTCCACATTGTCTCTGTTGCTCCTTTCTCCTCAGGCTGTGGACTCCTCACACTCTTCCTCTGTTCCAGCCTGGGCTCTCTCCCACAGAAGACAGTCTTCCAACAGCTTTCCTGTTCTGAGTTCTTCCCATGGGCTGCAGTTCTTCACAAACTGCTCCAGCATGGATCCCTTCCATGGGGTGCAGCCCTTCAGGAAAAGACTGCTCCAGCGTGGGCTCCTCCCTTTATGGAGCCACAGGTCCTGGCAGGATCCTGCTCCAGTGAGGGCTTCCCGTGGGGTCACAGCCTCCTTCAGGCATCCCCCTGCTCCAACGTGAGGTCACTCACGGGCTGCAGGTGGATATCTGCTCCACCATGGACTACCATGGGCTGCAGGGGCACAGCCTGCCTCACCATGCGCTGCACCACGGGCTGCAGGGGAATCTCTGCTTTGGCACGTGGAGCACCTTCTCCCCTCCTTCTGCACTAACCTTGGTGTCTGCAGAACTGTTTCTTTCACATATTCTCATTTCTCTCTGTCAGAAATTGCTGTTGCGCAGTAACTTTTTCCCTTTCTTAACTATGTTATCCCATAGGTGCTACCATCATCACTGATGGGCTCAGTCCTGACCAGTAATGGGTCCATCTTGAAGCCAGCTGGCATTGGCTCTATCAGAAACAGGAAAAGATTCTAGTATCTTTTCACAGAAGCCACCCCTGTAGCCCCACTAGTACGAAAACCTTGCTGCACAATCCCGATATAAGGGGAAAGTAAAACAGCTGATCTTAGGTCTTAGAACTGCCTGTTGCAGAGTTGATACGATCAGTACTCTTGGTTTATCTGAGGCCTGTAAAAAGCCAGTAGCCTTAGATGCTTTGCAACTTGTAGTTAAGTTGGTAAGAGACCCGATGCTCTTGTTTGCAGTATTAAAGGCTTTTATGAACCATATGTCAGGATTGTTATCTGCAGAAACTTCTTTGACTTTGAATAATTGGGTAATAGTGCAAGTGTCGAAAATTTTGGTGCTATGCTTGTAATTTTCCTTTATGAGGTACTTGATTTTTTTTTTTTAATTATTTTTTTCCTCTTGAGATTTTCTTTAAAACATGGGCAGGCAAAATAATGGATTAGAAGAACTGTTGTTTTATATGGATGCTATTTTACTTTGAAGGGTGGTATCAGAGCAGTGAATGAACAAATGCAAGGCATAATATTCAGTTAGAAGGTCTGTGGATAATTTCAGAAGAAAGGTAATCTCTCCTCCAAGAAATTGAATTAAAACTACATGAAAGAGGGATTTATATAGGGTGTTGCTAGGTAGATGTCTTCTGTTGTGTGGTGGTGATATGTTGCCATTTCAGCTTTTATTATTTTATTGATATTCTACAGATGAATACAGCCTACAACTGCAATGTTGATTTATCTAAGAAGTCTTTGTTCATGCAAACTCTCAAACTCATGTAAAAGAATCTTTTAATTCAACAATAGATGTTTATAAATCTTTTGTTACCAATCTCATTTCTTTAAAGTTAATGCTATTACAATTACAAAAAATTGTAGTTGAAATGAGAGTTAGCTTGTGTGTTTTTTACTTTTTTTGTGTGTTGCTAAGCTCTGGGATCTGCTAGTGAGTGCCTTTTAAATCCGTGGGCTATTGCAGATCTTACTGAATAATACTGATTGTCTCCATTAATATTTAAATGAGGGAGCAATTAAAGGCCTTGCTTCTTAGTAATTGTTAAAAGAATAAAAGTTATTGCTTAAGGCACAGATAAGTTACACTGCTAGAGTTTTGTTCATTAGAGGAGAAATTTCTTTTAAGACATACTGCAAATGCAAGGGCTGTGCTCTTGACTGTTGCAAATGTGGCAGAATCAATCGCTAAAGGCATGTAATTACTAGGAGAAAGTAAATGGAGAAGTTCCATTGGATCTAGATGTTAGCTGAGAAGGTAAGTTTGGAAAATGAACAAGCACGAACTGCCCCTTTTGTTCAGGGAAGCAGGGCTGGGTTAATGTTCTGCATAAACAGGATTACAATAGTCAATACCTCATTCAATATCTTCTAACTTTTCTTGTCTCGAGGTAAATTCCATACTAATTCAGCAATAAGGTCTTGAGGTGATACTTACTTATGTAATCTCTCCTTCTTCACTCACGTGGGTTCTGTTCCTTCCAAGTCAAACTGGCAGAGATCCCTTGGTCAACTGTGTTCACAGATGTAGAACTTAAGAGGACTGAAATGGGGATGTGGTGCTTTTAGACTAGGAACGAAACTCTGACCACATGCACATGCTACCAGAAGTCAGAATCATTGGTGGAGGAGCAGCTATGATGTGTTGATCCACTATTGTGCTGCTGTCTTCCAGATACAGATATCAGGACAGATCCAGATATCAGGACAGATCCATCTTTGAGGAATAATTGCTCTAGAGTTGCAGTTTTATTGTGTGAATATCTTCAGACTAAACTACTAGGAAATATTTAATTGATCTAAGTGCAAATTGTCCGGTGTCAAAAAGCAGAAACACAAGAGAGAAGAGGAATTGCAAACAGGTAGTCACCACCTATGGATTCAGTGACATCTCGATGCTCCTTTTCACCAAGGGTATTGCTAGTTGTGGGAGTTCAGCTCTGACCTGGCTTCCCTGTTCTTTTTGTTCATGTCCTTTAGGATGTTATACATAATCTGCATACAAAGTATAGAGGGGCATTACTGTGATAAAGATACGCATTGTTTAGTGAACACAGTCACAGTCCCAAAGTTGGGGTCCCACAAGGGTCCTCTGGGTGGTTGTTGTCCCTCATATTGTGGTGTCCACTTTTTGACCCTATCTTTTATGCATACTCAGTTGGCTCAAGCTATATAACAAGCTCAGTAAGTGTGTTTCACAGTCATGTGGAAGCTTATCAGCCTCAAACAAGGAGAACAGAATGGTCCTGCCTATGGGATATAAAAAGCTAACATCCTTGTTCTTTGCTCCATTTGTGGTCATTCTTTCTAAGCATTCCGTGGTTGAACGCAAGCTGTGTTAGAGACAAGATCAGTTTCTTGTTCCGATTCTCCTAGACGGTAAAAGACAAGTAATATATTTGTAGTGATTTCCTGTATTCTATTACTCAGATTGTTGTCTGTAATAGGAACCATGCATTTTGAATTTGCTAAATCTAATTCTTTTCTTTTAAACAGTCAATACAAAAGGGAGTGGCAAAATCTGAATGCCACAAACCTAAGGAATAAAAAACTATTTTATTTTGTTCTCTAGTAGAATAGGTAAGAAAATGTAAGAAAAAATGACAAGAAGATGGGACTGACAATATAATTACTTAGCTATGTATCATATTCTGTAATAAGGCATTGTTTGAATGCGATTTATGTAATCTAAAACTTATTTTAGTTTGAAATCCAAGCTCTGATGCTTCTACTCCTTTACGGAATGTTTAGATACTGGACTTATGCTCTGCTTTTCCTCTAACATGGCCAAATTTCAATGACTCAGTATAGCTTTTTTACTACTAAATAAGTCTGGAAATATAATTTCAAATATAAAAATCCTGAAACCATCTATTGAAGGTTTGAATGTGATTTTCTTACCTAAAAAAAATATAAATTTAGGACTAAGGAAGTCTTTCTTGCAACATACAGTCTTGATCTTACAAGGAACCCTGTATGAACTACGGGCTTATGCTCACAGAGAGATGAAACAAAAGTTAGGCACATAATGAGAATATGCAGAAAAAGCAAACAACAAAGGATCAAGGTTAGTATTTCGCATCTTAACATCCTCATACTTCTTCTCTTATCCCTTTTTTGAAAATTCTTTCAAAGGAAACAACTCTCATTGCAATCAATGAAAACTTTATATTGACATATGGGGAAAAAGCTTGGCTGATTACAGCCTTTAACTGGTAACATCCATCCTGTCCAGCTAAATATTTCATTCCACTCTTGAAATGAAGGGAAAAAAAAAAAAAAAAAAAAGTCTAAAAAGCTGTTTGAGCATCTTTCCTTTTTAACTTCTTGCATTATGTAAAAATTGATACTCTTTAAACTCCCTTAATGACAAATAGAATATGATTTAAATATGGCACCTATTCATCAAATCAGCATCAATCAAATTTTATTAAAAGTCCGTTTACCATGATTGTTCGCTTGTTTTCAGCCGGTGTACTTCAATGTTTTCTTCCCTTATGGAATAAGGATGTTTGCTTTGTGGGCCTTCTAACACTAACCATATTGTGTGCTAATGCATTAAAAGCTGTAACAAAGCCGAAAGAACTTGCTTCAGTTCTTTTTCCCTGCTGGAAGATGAGTACTTGTTTTTCTTTTAGTTGTGGCTTCTCATGATGCACATGTAGCCAGTATGAAAAGATCATGGTAGGTTCCCTTCTGCTGGAATACCACGGATGTGATACTGCTTTTACATCTTTGCAAAATTAAATTTCACTAAAATTAATAAAGTAACAGTGCAGTAAAATTGTACTGTTTAGTGATCATCAATGTGATCATCTGTGATACGTGACAAGGCTCAACATGTTCTCTGAAAAATCCTTTTCTAAAAAAAGGTAGAACAGAAACATAACATTTGGGGTATTGACTAACATTTACGAAGACTTAGATTTATTTGCCAGTCCTCACCTGCAACTTTCAAGAAAGCCTGAAATGTCATAACAATTATATTATCTCTTTAGTAAAGGTGATTTTTCACTGTGACATTAGGATAGTGAACTCTTAAAAAAACAATATTGGTGAGTAATGCAGGCTTAGTTTCGATTGTGTAGTTTTTTGAATAATAAATAAGCTAAAGCGTACAATATCAGTGAATTTTAACCCCAAAAAGTGCTGTATAAGAAAACTGAATTCCTTAACTGGGGGGGGGGAAGGAGGGGAACCCCCGCATAAAATCAGTCAACTGTATTTTGCCATTTGTTCTACTTACTTTCCTAAAGTGTTAATGTTAGGATACAGATGGCATTTCATAACTAGACTTTCCATAGAATCAACTTTTTATGTCCCTACCTGTAACACCATGAATTCTTCCACAAAATAATGTTTATTGCACTTTCTTAGTTATGACTGGTAACCCAATGAAAGCCTGAGAAATCAGACTCTATTAATAAGGTCTTCTTTAAAAATAAACCAAAACCACTTTCTGGACTAAGTATTTGTGGAAGTTGTCAGAATTGTTGAATTTCAGTTGTCTGTAGGTACCGTATGTCTTACAGCTAAGTAAGTTTTGTGGCTTGTGTCATTTAGGGAATGCTGTCATCTTTATTGTAAAGTGGACAACTGACTTCTGATGGAGGAAGGAAGAAACTGAAGAATGATAACCAGTTGTGTGTGTTTGTGTTTGTCATTTGGTAGTAAAAGCCAGGTTGAACTAGCTGATGAGTAGGAGGCCCTAGGCTGGAATAGGCCTATCATGTGGGCAGAGGGTCTACCTTGTAACTTGAGTGATCTGTGCCTGTGGGGTGCCTGTGTCTGTTAGCAAGAATCAAGCTGAGCTAGCTAGTGACCCATGGAGGTCAGTGTGTAGGCAGGGGTATTGAACGGGAAGAGTGCTCCTACTGATGTTCGGGGGATCTGAGAATGTGCTTGTGGATTTAGAGAGTGTGGGGGTGTGTTTTTTCACTAGTTGAACTTCAATGCTGACCAGCTGGAAAAGAGGAAGGGAATTTAGCTATCTATCTGTACTTTCTTTATGTGAGTCTCGGTAGTGTTACAGTGCCCAGTCTGCAGCTGGTTGTATCCTGAACATCACCACTGGCTGAACTTGCAAGTGGGGAAGCAGCCGATGTACCCATTGGCCTGAGATGAAAAAAAACGATCCCTGGGTCAGGGGCACTACGCTGCACCTGCTGGAAAGGAGCAATCACAGAGGCAGTAGCATTAAACATCTCATAAAGGACACGTAAGCAACCACTTCACTGCCAGTTAACAACGGAAAACCAAAGTAAAATAAAGTTACGCCTCCAAATGACAGTTTAACTTTTCCAGTATTATGCTAAGAAAAAGGTTTCTGAAGGCTTTTTTACAGAAAAACTCACTCTGTAAGAACTTAGAATCATAGAATAGTTAGGGTTGGAGTAGACCTTAAGATCACCTAGTTCCAACCCACCTGCCATAGGCAGGGACACCTCACACTAAACCATGCCTCCCAAGGCTTCGTCCAACCTGGCCTTTAACACTGCCAGGAATGGAGCATTCACAACCTCCTTGGGCAACCCATTCCAGTGCCTCACCAGCCTAACAGGAAAGAATTTCTTCCTCATATCCAATCTAAACCTCCCCTGTTTAAGTTTTAACCCGTTACCCCTTGTCCTGTCACTAC